>JAQZBX010030973.1:0-26730 GCA_029593785.1 Cabassous unicinctus
TATATATATATATATGTATGTATTTTTAAAGGTGCTAAGGTTACCTAAATATTACTCAGAAATTACAGGGATTCCCATGTTACCCACCTCCCACACCTCCAACAACATCCCACACCAGCATCCTTCATCCCTGTGATACAACACCCTCAATGGATATACACTTCATGGGGCCTTGCCACCGAGCATGGACCACATACCCAACACATTTTATGGCACCAACATCACCCTAACACCAAAGCCAGGTAAAGATATTACAAGAAAAGAAAATTACAGACCAATCTCTCTAATGAACATAGATGCAAAAATTCTCAACAAATACTTTCAAATCGAATCCAACAGCATATCAACAGCATATCGATTTGCAAGTATTTGTTGAGAATTTTTGCATTTATGTTCATTAGAGAGATTGGTCTGTAATTTTCTTTTCTTGTAGTATCTTTACCTGGCTTTGGTGTTAGGGTGATGTTGGCACCATAAAATATGTTGGGTAATTTTCCCTTGACTTCAATTTTTTGGAACATTTTAAACAGGATTGCTGTTACTTCTTTTCTAAATGCTAGGTAGAATTCACCTGTGAAGCCATCTGTTCCTGGACTTTTCTTGGCCGGGAGATTTTTGATGATGGATTCAATCTCCTTAAATGTGATTGCCTTTTAAGTTCTTTTATTTCTTGTAGCATCAGTGTAGGCTGTTTATGCATTTCTAGTAATTTGTCCATTTCATCTATGTTGTCTAGTTTGTTGGCATATAGTTTCTTATAATATCCTCTTATGACCATTTTATTTCTGTTGGGTCAGTTGTAACTTCCCCTCTTTCTTTTCTGATTGTATTTATTTGCATCTTCCCTCTTTTTTTCTTTGTTAGTCTAGCTAGGGGCTGGTCAATTTTATTGATCTTTCCAAAGAACCAGCTTTTGGTTTTGTTGATTTTCTCTATTCTTTTTTTTTTCTCAATTTCTTTTATTTCTGCTCCAATCTTTATTATTCCTTTCCTCCTTCTTGCTCTGGGGTTGGTTTGCTGTTCTTTTTCTAATTTCTCTAGTTATTCAGTTAAATCTTTGAGTTTAGCTATTTCTTCTTTTGTAATATAAACATTTAGGATTATAAACTTCTCTTTCAAGACTGCCTTTGTTGTATTCCATGAGTTTTGATAAGTTTTGCTCTCATTTTCATTTGTCTCAATATATTTACTAATTTCACTTGCAATTTCTTCTTTGACTCAATGATTATTTAGGAGTGAGTTGTTCTGCCTCCACATATTTGCAAATTTATTTTTTTCCAGTCTATTATTTTTTTGTAATTATTTTAGATTTTTAATTTTTTAATTAAAAAAATATATATATAAAGGAAAGATATTTAGATTACATAAATGTTACATAAAACCATAGGGGATTTCCATATGCACCACTTCCTACACCTCCCACATTTTCCACATTAACAACATATTTTATTAGTGTGGTACATTCATTTCAATTGATGAAAACATTTTAGAGCATTGCCACTAAGCATGGATTATAGTTTGCATTGTCGTTTACACTCTCTCCCACACAATGTTGTAGGTTATGGCAAGATATGTAATGGCCTGTATCTGTCATTGTAATGTCATTCAGGAAAATTCCCAAGTCCCCAAAATGGCCCCATATTTCACATGTATTTCACTCTCCCTGTCCTCAGAACCTCTAGTGACCACTGCCTCCACATGAATGATATATTTTCTTCTATTGCTAGAAAAACAATAAGTCTGTAGTAGAATACCACTAAGTCAAATTTAGTCCATAGTTCATTGCCCAATCCTGAGGATTCTGTGATGGTGTTGCCCACTCCACCTCTAATTGAGAGGAGGCTTTGATTCCATGGGGCAGATGGATGGGACTCTCTTGCTCATTATTACTTCATTTTCCTATTAATCCAATTTGGCAACATTCTTGGCTTCATTTTTGAAGAGGTTTTGGATCACAGAAGGGTTACAACTATGGCAGGGAAGGATCAATAGAGTGGGGTGTCAGTGATGGGGGGTACATGGGAGAAAGTTCACCTGGGTATACATATAAGGTATATAAATATGTTCAAATGTTTCTGGAACATTTGCCAGAGTGGATGGAGATTCACACAACTGAAAGATCATTGATTTCCTATCCTGGGGAGCTCTGCCACATTCTCTAATGAAACAGCAGCAATCCCCCAAGTGCAGGGGCAATGACTAGTGAAGAAGGATGTTCCATTGATGGGCCCTTGATATTGACAACTATGCTTGTGAGACTTTTGTTCTTGAATTTGCAACTTAACCTAGTGTTGGAGAGTGCCTAAGAGTTGCCTCCTGACAGCTTCCTTGTTGCTCAAATGTGGGCTTTCTCTAAGCCAAACTCAGCATATAAATGCACTACCTCCCCCCCAGCATGGTACATGTCTTCTGGGGATGAGCCTCCCTGGCACCAAGTGATTACTACCAATCACTGGCTGGTGATACAACTGGTAAAAGACCTTGAATAAAAGGTATAAAATATAAAGACAAGTGAGTGTATATGGTTTATGGACTTCAAAGTGAGTTGAGAGGTCATGAGAGAGTTGATGCTTATGCATGTCTCAGCAGGATCTAATAGATGGCCAAGGTAGGTACTACCCCAAATAGTGGTGATCCCGAAGGTTCTGGAGACCCCCAGGAATTATGGTCATGGCAGATAGCTCTGGAGTTTGTTGCCTTGCCAGTGGCCCTACTTTGGAATTTGTGGTCTTGAGTGTGACAGAGTTGGAGTAAGATGTGACTTCTCTATCCATGACTCTTCTGTTGCTTTTATTTGAACCACTAGTTGGTGCTGCAGTTGGTAGGTGTATGTCCAAGAGACTTTAATCTCTGTGCTGTCCATGGGCCAGCTAGGCCCTGTCCATTATTGATTTCCAGTTTCATTCCATTATGATCTGAGAAGTTTCTTTGTATAATTTCAATCTTTTTATATTTTTTGAGAGCTGCATTATTCCCTAACATTATCCTGGATAAAGATCCATGAGCACTTAAGAAGACTATATAACCCATTGAGTTTGAATGCATTGTTCTGTTTATGTCTTTTAGGTCTAACTCATTTATCATATTCTTCAAGTTTCTCAGTTTCCTTTTTGATCTTCTGTCTAGTTGTTCTATCTAATGTTGTGTGTGGGGTGTAGCAGTCTCCAATGATTATTGTAGAGATGTCTATTTCTCCCATTAGTTTTCCCAGAGCTTGTCTCGTGTATTTTGGGGCACCCTGCTTAGGTACATAGATATTTAAGACTGTTATAGCTCCCTAGTGGATTATTCCCTTAATTAATATATAAAGACCTTCTGTGTCTCATAATTTTATGCTTTTAAAGTCTATTTTGTCTGATATTAGTATAGCTACCTCTGGTCTTTTCTGGTTACTGTTTGCATGGAGTATCTTTTTCCAATCTTTCACTTTTAGCCAGTTTGTATCCCTGAATCTAAGGTGAGTTTCTTGTGAGTAGCATATGGAAGATTCATGTTTTTTTTTTTTTTTAATCTATGCTATTAGCCTGTAACTTTTGATTGGGGTGTTTAATCCATTCACATTCAATGATATTACTGTTAATGCACTATTTATTTCCTCCAGTTTATTATTTGGTTTTCATATGTCATATATTATTTTTATCTGTCTTTTTACTCTTTTGGTTATCTTTTCTGCTATTCTTTCTTCTATATTGTCCTCCACACCCGTACCTCCTGTCTTTTTCTTTCAGGTTCTAAGGTTTCCTTTAATATTTCCTATTAGGTGGATTCTTTTTGCAAACTCTCTTTCTTTCTGTTTGTTATTGAATATTTTATACTCACCTTCATATTTGAAGGGCAATTTTGCTGGATAAAGACTTCTCAGCTGGCAGTTTTTCACTTTCAGTATCCTAATTTTATCATACCACTGTCTTCTTGCCTCCATGGTGTCTGAAGAGAAGTCTTACTGGATGTCCTTTGTATGTGATGGTTTCTTCTCCCTTGCTGCTCTGAAAATTTTCACTTTATCTTTGACACTTGACATTTTGAGTAGTATGTGTTTTGGAGTAGGTCTATTTGGATTTATTCTGATTGGGGTAGTGTGCTTCTTGGACATGTAAGTTCATTTCTTTCTTGAGAGTTGGGAAATTTCCAGCTATTATTTCCTCAAATACTCTTTCTGCCCGTTTTCCCTTCTTTTCTCCTTCTGGGACTCCCATGACACGTATCTTGCTGCATTTTGTGTTCTCATTCAACTCTCTGAGCCCCTGCTCAATTTTTTCCATTCTTTTCTCTCTGTGTTCTTTTCTCTCTTCAATTTTACATGTTCTGTCTTCAGTATCACTTATTCTTTCTTCTCTCATTTTGATTCTGCTGTTGTAAGCCTCAAATATGTTTTTTATCTCACCTATTATGTCTTTCATTCCATGAACTCTGTTACTTTTCTGTTCAGGATTTCAAATTATCTTTTGCTCTCACTCAATGTCTTCTTGATGGCATTTATCTCTTTAATTATATTGTATTTCAACTCATTAATTTGATATTTGAAATTTGTGTGCATCTCACTGATTAGTTCTCTGCCTCTCTTCTGGGGCTTTGATAGGTACTTTTTCTTGGGCTATGTCTTCTATTTTCTTATTAAGGTTTGTGTTTTTTTATTGATATCTAGACATCTGATTAGGATGCAGTTTACTCAGATGCTCAATTTCTTTCTCTTTTGTAGATATTTAGTGGCATGAGGCTGTGTGCTACCACTGCTCTTTGATACTGCCTTGACCTGGATTGTTATGATTGTCCTGCTGGTTGCTCAAAACTGGACACTGGATCCAGAAATTGGTTGTAGAGTTCCTTCCTAGGGCCTTGGAGAGGGAGGCTATAAAGGCCAGGAAAACTCTTCCTACTTTTTTATAATTTTATCGTGTGCACTTCCTTGGTCTGCCAGTAGATGGCACTCTTCAGCAGCTCTCAGTTCAATGCCTAGAGGAAGTGTATTTGTCGCAACACAGACCAGATCAATGTGATAGGGCTTCATGTGTGGAAGCTATGATCCTTGCAATTCAAACTTTCTCTGAGACAGTTCACAACCTTCTCTGGCAGGCCCCTCCGTTTTCCTGGGTCAGAAATATTTCCACTCCCCTCTGAGTCCTCAACAATCAGTCTCTGTTAGTAGAGGAGGAGATTGGGAAGGTTGTATATTTTTAGCTCCTTGCAGGCTCCAAGGGAAAAAATGGCATAGCCCCACGAAGCCTGGAAGGGTTCCTGGGACACAGAAGACCAAATTTGTGAGTCACAATCTGAATCAGCCTTTGGCTGTGTCCCTCTCTATCCCCTTTCCTAAGGTGTCCCCAAAATCAGTCCCAGATAGAAGAGAAGGAGATTGCTAGGGTTGGATTTCTTCAGTCCTTCACTGTCTCCCAGGGCAAACTACTCTGTGGTCTCACCTAGCCTGGAAGGCTCATGGGACACAGGAGACAAAATTTTGGGGTAAGAAATTGAGTCAGCCTTAGGCTATGTCCCTCTCTCTCTCCTTTCCTGGGGTGGTAGATCACTGGAGCCCCCTTTTTCTGTAGTCAGAGACCCAGAGGCCCAAGGATTCTAAAGTGTTTTTAGTGTGGGGGAGGGTGCTGGCAGCAGCAGCCACTGGTTTCAACTCACAGTTATGTCATCATGATGTCTCTCTCTCCTCCAGGCAATGCCCAACCTTTGCCTGGTGTCCTAAACTCTAGAAGTTCATTTTCTGCACTGTTTAAAACTGTCCTCTTGCTATTTTTCTGGAGGAAAAGAAAGTCTTGTTTCTTACTAGTCCACCATCTTCCTGTAAGTCCTTGCTTTGGGATTTTAAAGGAAAATTATTTTTTCAGTCTGGGAAATGAGCAATGGGCTACTCTGGGTGAAATGACCTTTCACTTGTTATCTGAAAGATGTATAGATGATTTCCAGTGTGTCTGTGACAACTGATTTTTGTGTATTAAGTTTTTATCCCACCAATTTGTTGAATTTCTCTGTTAGTTCTCATAGCTTTGTTGTAGATTTTTCAGGATTATCTAGATATAGGATCATATCAGCAAATAGTGAAAGTTTTACTACTTTCTTTCCTAATTGAGTGTCTTTTATTTCTTTATCTAGCTGAATTGCTCTAGCTGGAGCATCTAGCTAAATATTGAATAACAGTCCTAACAGTGGGCATCCTTGTTCTTTTCCTGATCTCAGGAGGAAAGCTTTCAGCATTTCTCCATTGATTACAATACTAGTTGTAGGTTTTTCATATATGCACTTTAGTATATTGAGAAAACTTCCTTTTATTCTTATCTTTTGAATTTTTATTCATTAAGAGAGGGTGTTGTATTTTGTCAAATGCCTTTTCTGCATCAATCATGGGGATCATGAGATTTTTCTTCTTCAATTTATCAATGTGGATTATTACACTAATTGATATTCTTGTGTTGAACCTCGCTTGCATACTTGGGATAAAGCCCTAATGATCATTGTGTATAATTATTTTAATGCAGTTTTGGATTCAGTTTCTAAGTATTTTGTTGAGAATTTTTGCAACTATATTCATTAGACATATTGTTCTGTAATTTTTGTTTGTTGGAATATCTTTATCTGGTTTTTGCTGTTAGGGTGATGTTGGCCTCATAGAATGAGTTTGGTAGTCTCCTTTCTTGTTCATTTTTATTGGAAAAACTTGAACAAGAGTATTATTAGATCGTCTTTGAAAGATTGGTAGGGTTTACCTGTGAAGCCATCTGGTTCCAGGCTTTTCATCTTTGGGGGGTTTTTGATGATGATTTCAATATCTTCATTTGATACTGGTTTGTTGACATCTTCTATTTCTTCCAGAGTCAGTGTAGGTTTTTCATGTATTTCTAGGAATTTATCCATCTTGTCTATGTTGTCTTTATGTTTGTGGTATTATCAACTAAATATATTATATAAACTCATGGAATTAATAATTAGAATATAGATCACCAGAAAGTAGAGAGAAGGTAGAGAATAGAAAGCTGATGGATAATCTGTGCAGAATTGGTTGACAAGTTGTTTGTAAATCTTTTGAAATGAATGGGAATGGTGAGCACACATCATGGTGTTTGTGACTAGGAGAGCCATTACATGGGTATCACAGTGGTTGAAAGAGAAAGACTAAGGATATTTATATTACTAGAATTCAAGGAAAAAATGTAACATGGGACTGTATAACATAGTGAAACATCATGTAAAATATGAATATGGGTGGTATTGCATATATAATAGTGGCTTTACAAAATATTAATGCAAATAAACTTGACAGAAGGAAACAAAATAGCAGCTATGTATGGCAGGGGAAACAAAGAGAGATTGAAAGGTGATGAGTTTTGTTTGCTTGGTTTTTGTTTTTTAGGTTATTACTGCAATAATGAATGTGCTGTAAAGGTGACTGAAATGATGAATGCACATCTATGGGATTCTACCAAATACCATTGATTGTACACTGTGGATGAATTTATGCTTTGTTAATATGTATAAATAAAATTGATTTGTTTAAAAAAAAAATAGATTGCTGGACCAAACCCCAAAGTTTCTGATTGGATAGATTTGTGGGAAAATCTGTGAAATTGAATTTTTAGCAAATTCCCAGTTGATAGTGAGGCTACTGTTTGGAGGCCACACTTTGAGAAGCACAGCTTTCAACTATCTAATCATTTAGAAATATTTGCAATATAAGATTAACCTTAATTAGGAGTAATGTAGAAAAATACACTCTGTAGCTTTGCAGATAGATTTCCCCATTTATCAGTATGAAGTCCCATGATTATTTTTTGTTGATCCTCCTACATAATTTTAAGTCTATCTGGTTCCTTTAATAAATTATGAAAAGCAATAAGTGAAAAATAGTTTTACACATATTGTGTTTCAGTATGACAAGGTTAGATACCCTATAATTGAAGACAATTTAAAATATAAAGACTCTTGTGTCAATTTCTAGGTTCCCTTGATAAATTGAATTCAAGAGTAAAAAAACGTAAAATGTTTAGTTGTCTTATTATGAATCATCAAATACCTTTAGCAGAGATGTTTTCCAAAAGCTGATTGTCTGCATTGGTGAACATATTATGAACTTCTGGACACAACTATGTACAATCTTCCTTTGATTGACATCACTGCACTTCTAGAAACATGCAATAATACATCATAATTATATGTATAATGAAAGTTTATAGGCCCAGGAATGTTTAAACAGGTTTCATATCCATATCCAAAGGCTACTGGGGTGTTCTGTGAGATATTGGGCTATTTGGATTTGTGTAATATTGTCCTAAGCATTCCAGGTTAGCCTGGTAGTCTTTGCTACTATTGATAATACCAGGCCCCTATGTCTTCAAGCACCAAATGGACTAACTCAGGATTTCAATGTGCTCTTTATAGGGTGGCTATTATTCCTGTTGAGAATTAGTGGTTTAGGAAATTTAATCACATCCAACATTCTCATGATTGGATTAAGCTCAGCCTTTATAATCTTGATGGTAGCTCAATCAGTCAAGACCTATGAAATTACCCTCCCACTCTAAGATAATTTATATAAGCCTGTTTACTGATCTTTAATACTTTGTTACTTGGAATTCATGGAGGTAGGTGGTGTTCCTTGTGTCTTCTGAGACCTTACATCTGCTAAGGTCCAGAAGTTTCACTGAATTTCCAAATTGCCACCACCATGGCCTCAACCACACTCAGGTTGGCTGTGATATGTAGGAGTAACATAAACAGGAGCATGGAAGTCCATGGTCTTCTCAGGAATAAAGGGTACAGTGGTTGGTCTTTTGGTACTGGACGTCAAGTGAAGCTACCAGGACCAGATCCCAATCACTGCATGATTTATGATTTCACAACATACAAACAAATGTATGATGACCTTCCAAAGAAAGGTGAAGAATTCTTTACCCAGAATGGAATCTTACACATCTTGGGAAGAAATCAGAGAATCAAGCTCCAGCCAGAAAGATTTCAAGAGTGCACAGATACATTTGATCTCATCTTTACATGTGAAGAGAAAGTGTGTGACAGAGTATTGAAATATCTGTGCTCCAGGGTTGAGGTGACCCTCCAGCCTGTGCATGTTATCAATGTGGAAATTGAAGATACCCAGGAAGATGCCACCTTGGGAGCTTTCCTCATCTGTGAGCTCTGCCAGTGCATAGAGTATGCAGATGACATGGAAGACAGTCTGATTGAGTTGCTCCTGAATTTTGAGGAGAAAACAAGAATGAGTTTTCTTCACACCATCTGCTTTTACTGAAGATCTTGGCTGATCTGGGATGCTTCCTCAAGTAAGTACTTTTGTGTCAACTTTTACTACTCCATATTTTCCCGAAAAGCTTTCTGTCGTAGTTGGCCAGAGTTCTAGAGAAATAACATGCACAGAGTTCTGCATAAAAAGAGACATTTATTCTTTCTCAGGTTTGAAGGCTGGAAATGTCACATTAAGGTGTTGGCAAAGGCATGCTTAATTTACTCTCTGGCTTGTTCTGACTCCTGGCTTCTTCTTGGGGCTTTGTCTGATTTACTGTATTCATATTTTCTCTCTATAAGGCCTCCAGTCATATGCCTCAAGTCCTATGTGGTGGTTTGAAGCTGTACCAACTTCAGAAAAATATGTTCTTAAATCTAATCCTTTCCTGTGAGTGTGAACCCTTTGTAAGTAGGACTTTTGATGAGGCTACTTCAGTTAAGGTGTGACTCAGCACAATCAGGAAGTATTTTAATCCTATGAATGGCATCCTTAATAAGTGGAATGAAATTCAGAGAAAGCCATAGGAAGCAAGAAGCTGATCATCAATGGAAACTTTAAGAAGTCAGAGAGATCAGGAGATGCCATCATGTGTCTTGCCGTGTGACAAGCTAAAAAAGATCAAAGTTTGATAGTAGCCAGCCCCAGAAAGCATCACCTTTATAATTCCTTGATTTGGACATTTTCCCAGCCTCACACCATGAGTGAATAAATTCCCATTGATTAATAGGACCCATTTCATACTATTTGTTTTACACAGCCTAGGAAACTTAAACAATCCACCCTGATTCAGTTTGGCCACAGATTAATAATATTTTCAAAAGAACTGTTTGGCAAATGGATCATGCCCATAGGAAAAGAGTTGAAGACTTGAGAATGTCTTTTTGGGAGGGACTGAATTCAATCACCAAGAGCATCTTTAAATGCTGTTTGTATTATTATTTTTAGGTTTACCACCAGAGGAAAAGAATTTTGTCAAGAAGAAAATTTATGAGAAACAAAGAGAAAGGTATAAAAAGAACTGTTAAAATGCACTGAAAATGTGTACTTTTCTAAGTATTTTATACTGCAGACCTAATGTAATGCTCATTGGGCTTTGTGAGAAAGTTAAGTCAATTTCAGAATTTTCTGGATAAGCAAAGCAAAGCTGATAATGGATAAAAGATTTGTTTACAGACATTCAGTAAATAAAAACTATTTTCTAAGTAATTACTTTTAACAAGTGTTTTTCTGGTTCAGAGAATTATTTTAAAGTTTATTTTCCTCCAATGAGAAAAGGGTTATATTGCATTTCTAAATTTAGGTCTTTGATTATGTATTGTATCTTTCTTCCCAATGCTGTCTTCAAAATGAAAACCCAATATAGATAATGGCCTATATATTATTGCTAGAAACATGGCATTGTCTATTAAAAAATACCTCACCATATGAAATCAAATCCAAACTAATTTGAATAAAATACATATTTTTGTTTCTGTTAAGGATATGAATTTCATGCCAGTAACCACATACATTTTAAATTATTTAAGCCTTATCTATTACACAGAGTAAAACATTCTTTCATAATGAGCATTTTTGTTAAAACTTAACAAGTTATTGTTTTCAACATTGGGATCATCATACAATAAATCCATGGATGTCCATAGGAAACAAGAGAAATATTTTCTTGGTAGTCATTAGCAGTGGAACCAAACCATGTGTTATGAAATGTAGAAAAATAAAGAAGATGTAGGTGGTAATAGTTGCACCGATATGTTTATAGAATGAACTATATTTGAGAGTTCAAAAGCAGACTGTTCTTTTTCATTTAAGTAGTCAGAATGGTGCAAGAATGGAAGTGGGAATCAGCTCATAGAATGTTTCATACAAGAGAGAGAAGGGTAGTATGGAGTAGGTTGGTGTTGGTGGAAATACAGAGGAGTCATTCAAGTGGTGAGAGTTGGAACTGAAATGATAGGATTTGATTATGATAAGAGAGAGAGGGAGGGATTTGGAATCACTCTCAAGTTTCTATCTACAGGGTCGCTGGGCCCAAATATATGTAATTGGTAGCTTTGAAGGTAGGGTGCTGAAGGACTTTTTTGGTGACTGAATTTCTCTCTTTTCTCAATGCACTTTATGATAAATCCATCAGCACAGCATGGGAAATCTGGATCACAAATTGGGGAGGTGGTGAGGATACATGGTTGAAATAACTTTCAAATTAAGGGAAAGGCAATTGAATACAAGTTTTATAAACAGACATGAAGCAGCAGGTATGCAGGAGAGTGTGAAGAGAAAAGAAGCCCTTTCTGGAAGAGCAAATTCCTAAGACGTGAATATGGCATCTTTTCCAGAATATTGGAGAATGGTGAGGAGAGAAGCATAACTATAATCTTAAGCATAATTCATTCATCTCCACTTGAATTTCATGGGGACCAGGAAGAGCTCTGATGATTGAGGGAGCCCCTTGTTCATGTCCCTTCCTGAAAGGAGTATCTACAACTAGCATTTCCTTTATTACTGTTGATACAGCAGCACAATATATTTGGGATGAAGACAGAATGACTTCCAGACTCAGACAATGTGGCCAGGGACCATTGCATATGTTCAGGGTAGCATTGTTACCTCTGCAGGGTTTCACAGAATTCTGAACAATATACATTTTCCACACAAACAGGTTGAAAACAGCTCTCTGAAAACTTATCTGTATAAAAACCAAATGCAGGATGACTAAAGAAAGGGACACATTGTTATCCCAGTACAAAAGCAGGCCTGATTCCACCATAAGAATTTGTTTCATATCATTTGTCATTCTTCTTCAGCCATTCTAATCTTTCCCTAGATTTTGAACCCATCCTGCAGCAAGAATGACTTTTACAATATGCAAATATTGGTTCTGAGAAAATGGCACCAATGAAGGTAGGCAGAGTAAGACCCTCTCACAAAAAAAAAAAAAATGCAGAGAGAAGGCAGGGACCTATCTAAAGGGGCTGCTTTAGATATATATAGAACATGAAGATGCTCTGAGTCATCTAAGAGGGTACTGGAAAGATAAGGAAATCAAAGGAAAACCATGAGTTTCTCACCCCTGTGGCTGGAAATGGCACATATACTCCATCCTGAGGGAAAACTAGCCTTGTACTGCTACCAACAGAGTGGGAGGGCCATTCCCTGTGTGGAAGAAGGGTCAGGGAGGGTGGAGAGTGATTTCTTTGTGATGAATTTAGCCAGCTGTGCCTCCTTTTAATCTCAGAAGGGACCCCAACCTGATAGGAATAGGGGAGTGGGGATCCACTCAGGCAGGCTGTAATGCCCAGCTGCCCATGGAGAGAAAGGAACTAGATTAGAGAGGGGGCAGGGATTGGTACCTAATCAGTATGACTCTAGTAAGCTGTAGAGGTCTGGAATTCCCAGAGAAAAGGTGGAAGATAGATTTCTGAAGGCTAATTAACCCAAGGAGACAGTTTAGCTGAGAGGATGAAATCCCACCTTTTATATATGAGGTCTCATGTTTGATTCCTGGCTCCCCTTATAGGAGTGATCCACAGGGTTCTCAGGCATCCAGCTGATACCTTATGACAGGGTACATATAAACAATTTTTTTGTTTTAGGTTTCCTTAGATATGTTATTAAAAAAAAAAGCTTCCTTTTTAAATTTTACTCACTAAAACCTAGAGCATCCCCTGCAGAGGGCAGGCTGCAGGGTGATTGATTGATGAACACCCACAGCCTGAGAAACTCCTTAAGGGCATATAATGGAAGGCTGTTTTCCTTTGGTTGTATTACTTTTTTAGTTGCTGCTGTTTTGTTTCTTGTTTGTTGCATTTCCCCTTTCTTTGTTTCCCCCTTTTAAATTGATTTTTCTACTTATGTTAGTTCTTTTCTTTCCTTCATTTTTCTATATTCTGTTTTCTGTTGTTTTTATTTCCTTCTCCTTTTGTTTCATAAACAATTTTTTAAAAATTTTATTTCTCTCTCTTTTTTCTCTGTTTTCTTGCTTTTTTATTTTTTCTCTTTCTTTTTCCTATTTCTCTTTTCTCATCATTCTGGCCTTTAATTCATTATATACAGATAATATACTTTCTATATATATTTGTTTCTCATTTCATTGTTTCTATTCCACTTTTTTCTTATTCTTCTCTACTTCTTATGATTTCTTATTCATGTTTACTTACTTTCTTAACTTTTGTACAGTTCTACTTTTGAAAATTATTATTACTATTATTCTTTTTCTCTTTTTATCTCTTTCCTTTTATTTGGTCCTAACTTTTTTTTCAAGGGAACATAGACAACAAAAAGAAATAGAATAAGAGGAATGAAGTGTCAAAGTGAAACCTTACAACATACACAAAAACAGCAACAAAATAAAACCTTGAAAGAGAAGCTAACCAACCAAATAAACCCATCAAGATAAACAGATACCTAGACACCAAAAAAACAAACAAACAAAAAAAAAAAAAACCAAAACTACAAGCCCTATTTAGAAACAGGAAAACATGGCTGAGTCTAATGAACAAACTGAAAAAGACAGGATGAGATGCAGAATATGGAACAACTAATCAGAGATGTCAAAACAATCATCATGAATCAACTTAATGAAGTGAAGGAAGAGATTAAGGATATTAAGAAAACAGTGGGAGAGCGTACTTAATAAATTGTCAACATACATAAAACAATAATGGATATGATTATTATAAATGGCACAATGCAAGAAATAAAAAATACAATGGAAGAACATAACAGCAGACTCTAACAGGAAGAGGAAATAATCAGCAACGGGAAAGACAGTGCAGCTGAAAGCAGACAGATAGTAGAACAGATGGATAAAAAAAAATAGAAAAAATTCAGCAGGGACTTAGGGACTTGAATGACAACACAAAATGCACAAGCATACTCACTATAGGCATCCCAGAGGGAGAAGAGAAGGAAAAGGGGACAGAAGGAGTGTTAGAGGAAATAATGGCTGAAAACTTGCCAACTCTTTTGAGGGACATGGATGTACATGTCCTGGAAGTGCAGCACACCCGAAACATTATAATCCTAATAGGCCTATCCCAGGACATATACTTATCAAATTGTCCATAGTGCAAGCAAAGAGAGAATACTGAAAGCAGCAAGAGAAATGAGATCCATCACATATTAGGGAATCTTGATAAGATTAAGAGCTAATTTCTCAACTGAAACCATGTTGGCAAAAAGGCAGTTGTATGACATAGTTAAGGTGCTAAAAGAAAAAAAGAAACCTCCAAACAAAAATTCACTATTCAAAAAATCTGGCATTCAAAAATGAGGGAGAGTTCAAAATATTCACAGGTAAACAGAAATTAAGAGAGTTTAACAAGAAACCTTCCCTTCAAGAAATACTAAAAGGATCTCTGCAGGTCAAAAGGAAAAAAATGGGAGAGAGAGAGAGTTGGAGGAGAGTGTAAGAACAACGAAAAAGATAAAAAGGGAAATAACAAAATATGGTATACATGAACCTAAAGAAAATATGGCTAATGTAAGTAATTTCTTGACAGTAATAACATTGAATGTTAATGGATTAAACTCACCAGTCAAGAGACACAGATTGGCAGAATGGATAAGGAAATATGACCCATCTAGATGCTGTCAACAAAAAACTCATGTTAGATCCAGGGATACCAGGAGGCTTAAAGTGAATAGTTGGAAAACAATCTAACAAGAAAACAACAACCAAAAAAGAGTTGGTGTAGCTATACTAATATTGGACAAAATGGACTTTAAATGCAAAATATTGTGAGAGACAAGGGATGCCACTATATAAAAAGGGATGATCTATTAAGAAGACAAAACAAACATAAACATCTATGCACTTAACCAGGGCTCCTCAAAATTCATGAGGCAAATATTGAAAAAACTAAGTGGAGAAATAGATGCCTCTACAATTATAGTGCAGGACTTTAATACAACATTATCACCATTAGACATAATATCATGAGAGAGAATAAATAAAGAAACAAATACCTTGAAGAATACATTAAAGCATCTGGACCTCATAGAGATACACAGAACATAACACACAAATACAGCAGGATATACATTCTTCTCAAGAGTCCATGGATCATTCTCCAGGATAGACCATATGCTAGACCACAGAACATCTCTCAATGAATTTAGAAAGATTGAAATTATACAAGGTAATTTCTCTGACCAAAATGGAATGAAGGTGGTCAGTAAGGGGCAGAGAATCAGATTAGGCACAAAGATATGGAAGTTAAACAACACACTTTATACAATCAGTGGGTAAAAGAGGAAATTGCAAAAGAAATCATTAACTACCTTGAAATTAATGAAAATGACAACACAACATATCAAAACCTATGGGATGCAGCAAAAGCTGTACTGTGAGGGAGATTCATAACCATAAAAGTCTATATTATGAAAGAAGAAAGAGCTAAAATCAAAGACCTAAATGTACAACTGAAGGAATTAGAAAAAGAACAACAAAGTAACTCCAAAGATAGTAGAAAGAAGGAAATAACAAAGATTAGAGCTGACCTAAGTGAAACTGAAAAAAAAAACTAGAAAAATAAACCCAAAAGCTAGTTCTTTGAGAAGATTAATAAAATTGACAAACCCTTAGCTATTCTAACAAACAAAAAATGACAGAAGATGCAAATACATAAAATAAGAATTGAGGAAGAGGAATATCACCACTCACCCCACAGAAATAAAGAGTTTCATAAGAGGATACTTTGAAAAATTGTATGCCAGCAAGATGGAGAGCTTAGAGGAAATGGACAAATTCCTAGAAACACACAAGCAGCTTATACTCACAAAAGTAAGGGAGGTGGTAGGCTATACAGGAATCCATTAAATTTTTGACATAATACTTTTAGTAATCTAAGGTGCCTTTAAAAATAAAGAAAAAAGCTATAAAATAATATATATACATAATGCAAAAAAAGAAAAGCAACAGACAAACTCAACAAACGAATTACAAGTAACGAGATTGATTTAGTCATCAAAAACCTTCCAACTAAGAAGTGCCCAGGAACAGATGGCTTCACAAGTGAATTATACCAAAATTCTGGAAGGAACTGACACCAATCCTGCATAAACTCTTCCAAAATATAGGAGTGGAGGGAACATTGCCTAATTCATTCTATGATAACAAATACCAAAGCCAAAGATGCCATGAGAGAGGAAAATTTTAGACCAATTAGTTAATGAACCTAGATGTTAAAATCCTCAACAAAATACTTGCTAATCATATTCAATAACACATCAAATCAAGTAAACCCAAAAATATAAGGATTGTTCAATATAAGATGATCAAAACATGTAATACACCACATAAACAGATCAAAAGAAAAAATCACATGATCATCTCTTTTGATGCAGAAAAAGCATTCAACAAAATACAGCACACTTTCCTGATAAAAACACTTCAAAAGATAGGAATAGAAGGAAACTTCCTCAACATGATAAAGGGTATATATGAAAAACTCACAGCTAACATCATATTATATGGTGAAATCCTAACAGCTCTCCATCTAAGATTTGAAGCAAGGCAAGGATGCCCACTCTCACTGCTCTTATTTAACATTGTGTTAAAAGTACTTGCTTGAGCCCTTAGGCAAGGAAAAGATATAAAATGCATCCAACTTGGAAAGGAAGAAGTAAAATTTTCACTCTTTGCAGATAACATGATTCTATACCTCAAAAGCCCTGAGAAAACTACAACAAAGCTTCTAGAGCTTAGAAATGAGCTCAGGAAAGTGGCAAGTTATAAGATCAATGTGCAAAAACCAGTATCATTTCTCTATACCCATAATGAACACTCTGAGGAGGAAATCAAGAAAAAATTCTATTTACAATAGCAAATAAAAGAATAAAATAACTAGGAGTAAATTTGACTAAATATGTAAATGACTTGTAAGCAGAAAATTACACAACACTGTTAAAGAGAAATCAAAGAAGCCCTAAATAATTGGAAAAATATTCCTTGTTCATAGATAGGAAGACTAGACATCATTTATATGTCTATCGTACCCAAACTGATTTACAAATTTAACTCAATCCCTTTAAAAATTACCGCAGCATTTTTTTAATGAATTGATAAAACTAACCATGAAATTTATTTGGAAGGGCAAGGTCCTTGAATAACTAAATACATATTGAAAAAGAAAAATGAAATCAGAGGAATCACACTATCTGACTTTAAAATACACTACAAAGCTACAGTGATCAAAAGTGCATGGTAAAGAAAAAAACAAAAGCAAAAAAACCCAAAACAAAACACCAAAAGTGCATGTTATTGGCACAGGGATAGACACCCTGACCAATGGAGCTGAATTGAGAGTTCTCATATAGATCCTTGCATATACTGTCAATGGATTTTTGACAAGGGCACCAAGCCTACTCTACTGGGAGGGAATGGCCTCTTCAACAAATGTTGCTTGGAGAAATGGATATCCATATCCAAAAGATTGAGGAAGAAACACCATCTTATACCTCATACAAAAATTAACACAAGATGGCTCAAAGATCTAAATATAAGCGCCAAGACCATAAAAATCTTGTATGGTAATGTAGGGAAGCTTCTACAAGGTCTTTTAATAGGAAATGGCTTTATGAACTTTACACCCAAAACACAAGCAATGAAAGAAAAATTAGATAAATGGGACCTCCTCAAATTCAAAAACTTTTGCACCTTAGTGGGTTTTGTCAAGAAAGTGAAAAGGCAGCCTAATCAATGGGAGAAAATACTTAGTAGCCATCTATCTGATAGGGGTCTAATATCCAGCTTGTATTAAGAAATCTTACATCTTGAAAATAAAAAGGCAAACAACCCATTTAAAAAATGTTCAAGAGATTTGAAAAGACATTTCTCCAAAGAAAAAATATAAATAGCTTAATAGCATATGAAAAGATGCTCAACATCACTAGCTATTAAGGAAATGCAAATCAAAACTACAATGAGATATCATCTTACACCCATTAGACTTTAGGCTATTAAAAAACAGAGGACTATAAGTGCTGGAGAGGATGTGGAGGAATGGGTACCCTTATCCACTGCTGGTGTGTTGGAGAATGGTGCAACCTTTGTGTAGACAGTCTGGTGGATCCTCAGGAAGTTAACTCTAGAACTGTCATATGATCCAGCAATCCTACTACTGGGTATATACCCAGAAAAATTGAAAGCAGGGACACAAATAGATATATGCACACCAATGATCATTGCAGCATTACTCCCTATTGCCAAAAGTTAGAAACAACAAAAATGTCCATCAACAGATGAATGGATAAGCAAACTCTGGTATATACATATATGGAATATTTCTCAGCTGTAAGAAGGAATGCAGGATGAACACATGGAATAACATGGATGAAACTTGAAGAACTTATGTTGAGTGAAGCAACCAGGCACTGAAGGACAAATGTTATATGATCTCCATGATATGAATTAAGCAAATTCAGCAGACTCAGAAAGCTAGAGTCTGGAAGATAGGTTTAAAGGAGACAAAAAGGGAGTAAAGTGTTGTGAGTCAATGCCCATATGGGCAAAATCTGTGGTAAGGTGGAAGGGTGTATGTGTGCAGTGGATGGGCATGACTATGGTGCATTGATGCTTTTGGTTTCAGCAGTGTTGTTGGTGAGGAGGATGGGTGGGAGGTGAGTTACACTGTCCATGGAACTGGCAGGCTAGTCCAGGAAGGGAGCAGATGAACTCCAGGGATTTGCATGTATGTGGTTGAAATTACAACATTGGGAATGTTCTTTTGGCAAATACAGCAGGGGAGGGTTATTGGTGTAGGGGTTTTGGAAGAGGGGGCGATGCGGGAGAGGGTGAACCTGGGGCAGGCTTCTAGGGAGGATGTGAGTGTTCATCCTCTCATAGTGAATTGCATCAGTGAGTGGAGACCCACATAATGAACAGTAAGGTGTTGAACTCCCATCCTGTGGATTCTTGCTATATTCTCAAATAGAGAAGCAGGAGTCTCTTGAGAGCATAGACAGTGCCTAATAAGGGCAGAAATCCCAGTATGTCAAGCCCTCAGTGTTGTTGTAAGTAACTATGAATCTTATTCTTCAAGAAAAAAGCTTGGTGGTTGGAGTGGTATCTGAGAAGGGATGTGGGAGGAGTAGAATAAATAAAACATGGGGCATTTTTGGTGCATGGGAAATGTTCTATATGATCTTGAAATGATGGATACAGGACATGTTAAATTTGGTTGAAATGTATAGAAGTGTATGGTCCAATATGTAAACCATAATGTAAATCATTGACCATGCTTAGTAGCAATGCTTCAATATTTATACATCTATTGAAACAAATGTACCATCCACATATAAGTAATTAATAATAGGCAAAATGGGAAAAGTGGGAGGATACTGGGAATATGAGGAATCCCAATATTCTGTTCATGGCTTTTCTGTTACTTAAAGCTTCTTTGAAGATATAGTGGGAAAAATAAGATGCTGGAGAATGAATGGAAGAGGCTGTCACTGTACATATAAAAAAAAACAGATCTTACAGTGATGAAAGACATAATACCAAATTTTTAAAATTAAATTAGATTTTTAATTATTTTTTATTATTTCAATTTTTAAAATTTTATATTTTTTACTTTTAAACTATCACTATTGTTTTATTTTCTTATTAATTTTATTCAGTTTTTTGTTGGCTTCATTTTTGAAGAAGTTTTGGAAACACAGAAGTGTTACAACTGTGGCAGGGTAGAATCAATGGTTTGGGGTATCAGTGATGGGGATGCATGAGAGTAGGCTCACCTGGGGCATGCCTATAAGGCATATGAATGAGTTCAAGTGTTCAGGGGCTTTGTCATGGTGGGTGGAGATCCACACAATAAACAAAAGAATATCCAATTCCCATCCTGGGAGTTCTGCCACATTCTCTAATAGGAGAGAAAGAATCCCAAAAGTACAGGGGCAGTGATTAGTGAAGGAGGATGGACCACTGATGGGACCTTGGTATTGATGACTGTACTTATGAAACTTTTCTTCTGAAATTGAAACTTAGCCTAGTATTATAGGTTACCTAAGACTTACCTCCTGAGAACCTCCTTATTGCTCAAACGAGACCTCTTTCTAAGTGAAACTCAGCACATAAATGCATTACCTGTCCCCCTTCTGGGAAATGACTGCCAGGAATAAGCCTCATTGGCAGCAGGGGATTACTGCCAACACCAACTAGCAATGTAACTGGAAAAAGACCTTGACCAAAAGGGGGAAAGGGTAAATACAAATGAGAATTTATGGCTAAGAGATTTCAAAGTGTGTTGGGAGTTCATTCCAGAGGTTACACTTATGCATGCCTCAGTAGGATCTCATTGACTGCCACAATAAATATTACCTTCTATAGCAGGTCTCCTGAGGGCTCTGGAGACATCCAGACACTATAGACAAGGCTGACAGCTCAGGAGTTTGGTGTCTTTCCAGGGACCTTACTTTGGAATTTATGCTCCCAGTGTGACAGAGTTGCATTCATTTGTGGTTTCCTGACACATTGCTCTTCTGGCCCTCCTATTTGAAACCATAGTTAGTACTAGAGTTGATTGTTTTATGTCCAAGAGACATAAATCTTTGAGCTTTTTATGTGTCAGATAGGCTCTGAATCTCAACAGAGTTGCAACACCTACTCTCCAGTTCATTGGACTCACCCAGGACAATGAACATAGAAATGATGATGGACAATGATCATCTCAAGAAACAGAGATAGTCTCCATCTGCCCCATGGGATTTAAGCCCCCTCTCAATTAGATGTAGAGTTGGCATCACCATCCCAGAATCCTCAGGATTGGGGGATGAACAATGGACTAGAGTAGACTTACTACTATTTACTACAGACTTATTATTCTAGCAATGGAAGAAGTTTTATCATTGATGTGGAGGCATTGGCCACTGGAGGTTCTGAGGAAAGGGTAAGGGGAAAAATAGGTATCATATGGGGGCATTTTCAGGACATTTAGATTGTCCTGAATGATGCTGCAATGACAAATACAGGCCATTATATATCTTGTCATAACTTACAAAATTGTGTGGAAGATAGATTAAACTATAATGTAAACTATAATCCACACTTACTGGCAATGTTCCAATATGTGTTCATCAGTTGTAACAAATGTACCTCATCAATGAAGGATGTTGTTGGTATGGGAATGTGTGGGAGTAATATTTATGTACTCTATATTTAAAAAAAGAAAAATTATGGAAATATGAAACTAACCATCCCCTTTCCTCATCATGTTTTAAACACTCACATAAATTGATTTCCTAATCTAAATTGTTTAAAATGTTTTATTCTCAAGCTAGATTGAAAATATTGAACAATACGCTATTTTTCAGTAAAGACACCCAATGCAAAAAGAGCATGATTGTAAATGAATATTACTAACTGGTGTATAAATAGTAACATTAAAAATAGTATTTTAGGGAAGAAGATATAACTCAGTGATTGAGTGCCTGCTTCTCATATCCGAGTTCCTGGGTTCAATCCCCAGTACCTCCTATAAAAATAGTATTTAATATCAAAAATCATTTAAAAGGACCTTGATTATTCATTCTTAAAAACTACAACCAAGCAAGAATGAATTCATAAGTACTTAAGAGCAGCAACAAAATGCACAGACAGTGGAGCAGGTGTAGCTCAGTGGTTGAGGGAAGGCCCAACATGTAGAGATCCAGGATTCAATATCAGGTATCTTCTAAAAATCGCACAAATTAAACTGATAGCATTATCAGAAGAAATTGCAAAATCCATAGTCATGGTAGAAGATTTTTTTCATTACCAGATTAAAAGGAAATATCTTTTATAGAACATTTAAATATGGTTTAGAATCTTTATCTAATATAAACATAAAACCCACCAATAAAAATACATATACTTTTCAACTAAACAGGGAACATTTACAAAACTGAAGCACTGTATGAGTTCACTAAAAAGACTCAACTAATTGAAAATAATTGATAATCAACAATGATGATTAGAGAAGAATTTATGTAAACCATGGTACAACCATATTATGGCATACTTTGTTACAAAACTGTTGTAGAGAGCTACATATTTCAGGTAATAATTTACCTCTGCATATTTTCAAGAAAAAAATGGTGCAGAACAATGTTACAAGAAAGGTTATTTATTTATAGCTACGCTGGTAAGGGAGAGAGGGTAAAACTCAACTGGGAGGAAGGAAGGGGGAGGTTGAGTTTTATAATCAGGGTAAGGGCAGTGGGAAACTACCATCAGGCAATCTGGTGAAAGAAGGGAAGGAGGGTAAGTGTGAGGTTGATAACTTGGAATAGCTAGTATCTGAAGGTGTCTCCCACACTTTATTTTTTGCAATCTTAATTTGTTTTCTTGGCAAACCTACTATTGCAAGAGAAGTTTAAAGGTAGTTAGGGAGTAGGAAGGAGCAGGTAAAATCCCACAGAAGCAAGCCAGTCATCTTGGTCAAGGTAAAGAATAATTTTGGTCAACACTATCTAAAAAATTTACTCAACATGTATTAAGGAAAATGTTTACTTTAGGATTAAACATTTATCATGGAAAGGAATATAAAACTATATTCAAAGTTATGATTTTGTGCCCACATAATATATTTTCATGACTGCTGTAGAAAAAAATGCATAGTAATTTCATTGGAGAAGGGGATTTTGAATTTTCTATGATATGTGTATAGATCAATATTTATTTATAGAAATTGGTTAGAAAATGACTGAATCCCAATGTTTGAGGTGTGTTTCCTTTTAATAGTACATGTGTATGTAAACTGCTGATACAGAACTCTATGAATTTGATACTTGTTACTCTTAATTTGTTTCAGGTTTTTGGTATTGGGCATGTGTCACCAGAGGATAATTAAAACTGTAATAGAAGATCGATTTATTATACTTGCTACTATGGGAGTGTCATTTAAAAATAGAAGTACACATAAAAAATGAGTTGCATTATTCAGTTTCCTCAAATATTTGCTTAAAGGTCACTTCTAGCTTTCACTATTTCCTAAATGAGCAGTTGCTTTCTTTAAAGAACTCACATTTTCTTAGTTAATTCAGTACATATTTAGAAGGTATTCCACTCTGCTCTCTCTATGATATAACTGTAGGCTCGCATGTATCTCTATTTTGAGAAATCTAAATTTTTAAGCAGTGTTATTGAGAAATAGTCACATTCTACACAATTCATGGAAGGTTTGCACTTAATGTCTTGCTGCATAATCACAGAGTGGTGCATTCATCACCACAATCAATTTCAGAACATTTTCTTTACTCCAAAAAGAAAAATCATATACCCCTAAGGAGTCACCTCTCAATCCCTGTATCCTTCCCCAACTCTACATAACCATTAATCTAATTCTGTCTCTATAGATTCATTTATATTTTAAAATATTAAAATAATACTTGTAACTATATCCCATTGTTTAAATTAGATGTATTTACATATATACCCTCATTCATAACACCTTGAAAGAGTGATGTACATTTTTTATAGTTCATGAAAGAGTATTCCTTTATTTATATTATTCACCACAGACATTATCCACCACAGGGTTTACTTTGTTTTACAGTCCCATGTTTTAGTCTCTAGGTTTCCTTCTAGTAACATACACAACCCGAAACATCCCCCTTTAACCTCATTCACAAATCATTCAGTGCTGTGAATTATACTCACAGTAATGTGCTACCATCACGTCTATCCATTTTCAAACATTTAAAATCAAGCTAAACAGAAATTCTGTACAAATTAAACATTAGCTCCCCATCCTCTACCTACATTCTTTCTCTTGGTAACCTAATTCTAGATTCTATTTCTGTGACTTTGCTTATTATACTTCATATTAGTGAGATCATAAAATATTTGTTCTTTTGCATATGGCTTATTTCATACAACATAATTTTTTCCATGTTTTGCAGGTTAAGCTAATGTGTCAACTTGGCCTGGTAATTGTGCCCACATTCCTCATTTGGGGGTGCTACTCCAGCCCATTCACCAAGTGGTCAGAAATACTGGTCGCTTTGATTGGGGACTGGAAAAAAGAAGGGTCTGTGACATGTCCAGGCTGCTGTGTAAGCTGCACTATCACTTGGACCATATGATTCAGCAGATCCAATCATCCTGGAAGTTTCAGTGGCAAATAGAGATGCTATCTGGAACCTTTGGCAGGCCCCTATAGAGTAATCACAATGCAGACCGTAGGATTTTGGAGCAAAGCCCTTCCATCCTCTGCAGATTACTCTCCTTTTGAGAAAAAACTTCTGGCCTGCCCCTGGACTTTAGTAGAGACTAAAGGTTTAACCATGCGCCATCAAGTTACCATGAGACCTGAGTTGCCTGTCATAAGCTGACCCACCAAACGGTAAAGTTGGACATGCACAGCAGCACTCCATAATGAAGCACTCCATACATAATAAAGTGGAAGTGGTATATACGAAATAGGGCTTGAGTGGGTCCTGAAGGCACAATTAAGTTACATGAGGAAGTAGCACAAATGTTTATGGTCACCACCCCTGCCATGTTACCTTCTCTTTCCCAGCCCACAGCTTTGGGCTTTTGGGGACTCCCTTACAATCAATTGACTGAGGAATAGAAAACTCAGGCATGGTTTACAGATGGTTCTGCGTGATATGCAGGTACCCCTGAAAAGTGGACAACTGCAGCACTGTAACCTTTTCCTTGGACATCCCTGAAGGATAGTGGTGAGGACAAATCCTCCCAGTGGGCAGAAATTTGAGGAGATCACATGATTGTTCATTTTGCTAGGAAGAAGAATGGCCAGAGGTGCATTTGTACACTGATTCATGGGCTGTTGAAAATGGTTTAGATATATGGTCAGGGATTTGGAGGGAACATGATTAGAAAATTGATGACAAAGAGGTCTAGGGAAAAGGTATGTATATAGATTTTTCTGAGTGGGAAAAACATGAAAATTTTTGTGTCCAACATGAATTCTCACCAGGCTGTGATTTCAGCAGAGGAAGATTTTAATAATCAAGTGGAATAGATGACCTGCTCTGTAGCTAACCCTCAGCCTTTTTCCCTAGCCACTCCTGCATTGCTCAATGTGCTCATGAACAAAGTGGCTATAGAGGTAGGGTTGGAGGTTATGTATGGGCTCAGCAACATGGACTTCCCCTCACCAAGGATGAATTGGCTACAGCCACTGCTGAGAGCCCAATCTGTCAGCAGCAAAGACCCACAGTAAGACCCCAATATGGTACCATTCCCTGAGGTGATCAGTCTGATACCTGGTGGCAGGGTGGTTACATCGGACCACTTCCACCATGGAAGGGTCAGTGATTTGTTTTAACTGGAATATATATATACTCTGGATATGGGTTTGCATTTCCTGCACACAGCTTCTTCCAAAACCACCATCCATGAACTTACTGAGTATCTTATCTACCAACATGGCATTCCACATAGCATTGCTTCTGATCAAGGAACTCATTTCACAGCAAAAGTTATGCAGGAATGGGCACATGCCCATGGAATTCACTGGTCTTACCATTTCCCCATCCCCTTGAAGCAACTGGATTGATAGAATGGTGTAATGGCCTTTTGAAGGCTCAATTACAGTGCCAACTAGGTGGCAATACCTTGCAAGCCTGGGCAATATTGTCTATGAGGCTGTGTAGGCTCTAAATCAGTATCCATTCTATGGTGCTCTTTCTCCTATAATCAGGATTCATGGATCCAGGAATCAAAGGGTGGAAAAGGGAGTGGTATCTGACACCTAGTGACCCACTAGGAAAATTTTTGCTTCCTGTTCTTGCAAACCTAAGCTCTGTTCATCTACATGTCTTAGTCCCAAAAGGAGGAATGCTGCCACCAGAGAACACAATAAAGTTTCCATTGAACTGGAAGTTAAGATTGTCACCTGGCCTCTTTGGGCTCCTCTCACCTCTGAATCAACAGGCAAAGAAGGGAATTACTCTATTGGCTAGGGTGATTGATCGTGACTATCAAGGGGAAATAGGACTTCATCTACATAATGAGGGCAAAGAATTTGCCTGGAATACAAGAGATCCTCTACATTTTCTCCTAGTACTGGGATGCCCTGTGATTAAAATCAATGGAAAATTGCAGCAACCCAATTAAAGCTGGACTAACAATGGCTTAGAATCTTAAGGAATGAAAATTTGGGTCACCCCACCAGGCATAGAACCACAGCCAGCTAAAGTGCTTGCTGAGAGTAACAGGAACATGGAATGGATAGGGGAAGAAGGTAGTGAGAAATATGAACTTCATCAATGTGACAATTTACAGAAATGAGGACTGTAATAGTTATTAAACTTTCTTGTTTCATTATGAATATGATTGTATATGTACACAAAACGAATTTCTTTGTTTTCTTCCCCAACCTTTTCCCTTATCATATGACAAGTTGTATTAGTTTCATGTCATAATATTTAAGGATGTCAAGTTTAAGAGTGAATATTACCCAAGGACTTGCACCCTAATCTGTAAGGAATTAATGCATTTCTGGTTGTACACAAGAGAATTGAACATTGTTAGATAT
>JAQZBX010030974.1:0-26547 GCA_029593785.1 Cabassous unicinctus
ATTTATTTGTCATGCCCCCCACCCCCCCAATTGTTTGTGGTTGCTGTCTGCTCTCTGTGTCCATTTGCTGTGTGCTCTGTGTTTGCTCGTCTTCTCTTTAGGAGGCACCGGGAACCAAACCTGGGACCTCCCATGAGGGAGAGAGACGCTCAATCACTTGAGCCACCTCAGCTCCCTGGTTTGTTGTGTCTCTCATTGTCTTTCCTCTTTGTGTCTCCATGTTGCATCATCTTGTCGTGTCAGCTCACTGCGCCTGCCCATCATGCCAGCAGGTTGTCTTGCTCATCTTCTCCAGAAGGCACCGGGAACTGAACCTGTGACCTCCCATGTAGTAGGTGGGAGCTCCATTGCTTGAGCCATATCTGCTTCCCTGAAGATTTTTTATTTATTTACTTTATTTTTTCTTTATTTATTACCCCCTCTCCCCCCGAGATGGTTCTCTCATCTGTCTGCTCATTGTTTGCTCACCTCCTCCAGGAGGCACTGGGAACTGAACCCAGGACCTTCCACATGAGAGGCGAGTGCCCAATGGCCTGAACCACATCTCCCAAATAAAATTGACAATTGTGTTTTTCATTTGTTTAAAAAAATGCGGAATTTTTATTGGGATTGCATTGAATCTGTATATCAATTTGGGTAGAATTGACATCTTAATGATATTTAGTCTTCCAATCCATGAGCATGGAATGTTCTTCCAATTATTTAGGCCTTTTTAAAACTTTCTTTTTAGCAATGCATTGCAGTTTTCTGAATACAAGTGTTTTACATCCTTGGTTAAGTTTATTCCTAAATATTTAATTCTTTTAGTTGCTATTGTAAATGGAATTTTTTTCCTGACTTCCTCCTCAGATTGGCATTACTAGTGTACAGAAACACGACTGATTTTTGCGTATTGATCTTGTATCCTGGCACTCTACTGAAATAGTTTATTATCTCTAGCAGCTTTGTTGTAGATTTTTCGGGACTTTCTAGGTATAGGATCATATATCATCTGCGAATAATGAAAGTTTTACTTCTTCCTTTACAATTTTGATGCCTTTTATTTCTTTTTCTTGCTTGATTGCTCTAGCTAGAACCTCTAGTACTATACTGAATAACAGTGGTGACAGTGAACATCTTTGTCTTGTCGCTGATCTCAACGGGAAAGCTTTCAGTCTTTCACCATTGAGTACAATGTTATCTGTGGGTTTTTCATATATGGCCTTTATCACGTTAGAAAGTTTCCTTCAATTCCTATCTTTTGTAGTATTTTTATCAAGAAAGAATGCTGTGTTTTGTCAAATGCCTTTTCTGTATCCATCTACAGGATCATTTGGTTTCGCTTCTTTTATTAATGTGGTGTATTATGTGGATTGATTTTCTTGTGTTGAATCACCCTTGCATGCCTGGTATAAAACCCACTTGATCATGATGAATAACTCTTTTAATGTATTGTTGGATTTAATTAGCAAGTATTTTGTTGAGGATTTTTGCATCCGTATTCATTAGGGAAATGGGTCTGTAATTTTATTTTTTTGTAATATCTTTACCTGGCTTTGGCATTAGGGTGATATTGGCTTCATAGAATAAGTTTGGTAGCATTCCTTCTTGTTCAATTTTTTGGAAGAGCGTGAGTAAGATTTATATTAACTCTTCTTTTAATGCTTGGCAGAACTCACCTGTGAAACCATTAGGTCCTGGGCTTTCCATTTTGGGGAGTTGTTTGATGACTGTTTCAATCTCTTTACTTGTGATTGGTTTGTTGAGGTGTTCTATATCTTTTAGGGTCAGTGTAGGTTGTTCAAACATTCCTAGGAATTTTTCCATTTCATCTACATTGTCTAGTTTGTGTACTGTTGTTCACAGTATCCTCTTATGATCTTTTATTTCTGTGGGGTCAGTAATAATGTCCCCATTTTCATTTTATTTCTTTGCATCTTCTCGCTTTTTTCTTTGTCAGTCTAGCTAAGAGTTTATCAATTTTTTTAATCTTCTTGAAGAACCAACTTTTGGTTTTGTTAATTCTCTCCATTGTTTTTTTCCCCTCAATTTCATTTATTTCTGCTCTGATCTTTGTTATTTCTTTCCTTCTACTTGCTTTGGGAATAGTTTGCTGTTCTTTTTCTAATTCTTCCAGTTGTGTAGTTAGGTCATTGATTTTAGCTTTTTCTTCTTTTTAAGCGTAAGCTTTGAGGGCTATAAATTTCCCTCTCAGTATTGCCTTTGCTGCATTCCATAGGTTCTGATATGTTGTGTTCTTGTTTTCATTTGTCTCAAGATATTTATTGATTTCTCTCACAATTCCTTCTTTAACCCACAGATTATTTAAGAATGTGTTGTTTAATCTCCACAATGCCTCTTATACAAGTGCTTTACATCCTTGTATTTTTTTCCAACTTTATTCCATTATCATCAGAGAAAGTGCTTTGCATAATTTTGATCTTGTTTAATTTACTGAGATCTGCTTTGTGACCCAACATGTGGTCTATCCTGGAGAAAGATCCATGAGCAATTGAGAAGAATGTATATCCTGCTGTTTTGGGGTGCAATGTTCTGTACATGTCTATTAGGTTTAGCCCATTTATCATATTATTTAAGCTCTCTGTTTCTTTATTGATCCTCTGTCCAGGTGTTCTATCCAATGCTGAGAGTGGTGTATCGAAGTTTCCAACTATTATTGTAGAGATATCTATTTCTCCTTTAAGTTTTGCCAGTGTTTGCCTCATGTATCTTGGGGCATCCTGGTTAGGTGCATATACATTTATGATTGTTATTTCTACCTGGTGAATTGCTTCTTTTATCATTATATAATGCCTTTCCTTGTCTCTAATAACAGTTTGCTTTTAAAGTCTATTTCACCTGATATAAGTATAGCTACTATAGCCTTTTTTGTTGTTGTTGTTACTGCATGTGTGGAATATCTTTTTCTAGCCTTTCACTTTTAATCTATTGGTATCCTTGGGTCTAAGGAGAGTCGCTTGTAGGCAGCATATAGATGGCTCATATTTTCTTATCCATTCCACCAGTTTGTGTCTTTTGATTGGGGAGTTTAATCCATTAACATTCAATGCTATTACTGTAAAGGCAGTTCTTATTTCACCCATTTTGACCTTTGGGTTTTATCTGTCATTTTATTTTTACACTTTTCATTACTTTTACTGATATAATCTTTGTTTCTAGACTCTCTTCCAAGCCTCTCTCTCCTGTCTTTTCTCCTCAAGCTGTAGCACTCCCTTTAGCATTTCCTGTAAAGCTGGTCTCTTGGTTACAAACACTCAGTTTCTGGTTATCTGTGAATATTCTAAACTTGCCCTCATTTTTGAAAGACAATATTGCTGCATATAAGATTCATGGCTGGCAGTTTTTCTCTTGCAGTATCTTAAATATGTCATACCACTATCTTCTTGCCTCCATGGTTTCTGATGAGAAATTGGCACTTAATCTTATTGGATATCCCTTATACGTTATGCATTGCTTTTTTCTTGCTGCTGTCAGAATTCGCTCTTTGGCTTTGGAATTTGACATTCTGATTAGTAGGTGTCTCAGAGTTGGTCTGTTCAGATTTATTTGGAAGGGAGTACATTGTGCTTCTTGGACATAATATCTATGTCCTTCAATAGAGTTGGGACATTTTCTACCATTATTTCTTCAAATATTCCTTCTGCCCCTTTCTCTCTTTCTTCTCCTTCTGGGACACCCATGATACATATGTTTGCATGTCTCTTGCTGTTATTCATTTCCCTGAGACCCTGTTCAATTTCTTCCATTCTTCATCTGTTCTTTTGTATGTTCACTTTCAGAGGCCATGTCTTCAAGCTCACCAATCCTTTTAGCCTCCTCAAATCTGCTGCTATATGCCCCCAGTGTATTTTTAATTTCACTTATTGTGCCTTTCATTCCCATAAGATCTGCTGTTTTTCTGTGTATCCTTTCAATTTCTTCTTTGTGCTTACCCAGTGTCATCTTAATATGCTTACTCTCTTTAGCCATCTCATTGAATTTATTGAGGAGATTTGTTTGAACATCTGTGATTAGCTTTCTCAACTCCTTATGTCATGGGGAGGCTTATCTTGTTCCTTTGACTGGGCCATATCTTCCTGTTCCTTGGTATGGATTGTAATTTTTTGTTGTTGTCTTGGCATCTGGCTTACTAGATGTATTTATTCTGGGTGCAGTTTCTCTCTTTAGTTTAGGGCTTTCTTGCCCTTTCTCCCTTGCTGGTTGTGTAGTAAGAGCCAAGGATGTAGTTGGTGCTGTAAGCTGTGGGGCTGAAGCTGCCTGCATTGTCCCAGGAATTGATAAAGCATCTCTCACCTTTCTCCTCTGCCACGGGTAGGGACAGAGCTGCAGCCATGTGTAATAATCCAAGTTGTGCAGGACAAGACTCTAGTTGCCCTGAGAGACTGATGAAGCTTCACACCCTTTCCTCCCCAACCTGGGACGGGTGGAGCTGCAGTTGTGGGCCACAATCTATGCTGTGTGGGTCCAAAATGACTGTAGTTACCCAGGTAGACTGATGAAGCACCGGCCTCCCCTTCCCTGCTGAGGGTGGAGATGGATCCTCTAGAGTGCCCAACAATCTAATCTGTGTGGGCAGAATATTCCTGCAGTTGTCCTGAGAGGCTAAGGGAGTACATGCCTTCTGCTCTTTAGGGGTTGGGGATGGAACCATAGGTGTCCAGCAGTTCATTCCATGTAGGACAAAAGTATAAAAGTACCTGCCTTGGCCTGGAGAGGCTGAGGAAACACTAGTGCCACCCCCCCCCATACTATTAGGAGGTGGGGGTGGATCCACAGATGCCCAACAGTTCAGTCCCTGTAGGCCCGAAAGTACCTGCTGTTGCCCAGAAAGGCTGAGGAAACACAGCTCCCCTCCTATCCTACTTGGGGGTGTGGTGGAGCTACAGGTGTCCAACTATTCAGTCTGTGTGGGCCAAAAGCACCTGCAGTTACCCAGAGAAGCTGGGGAAACACCACCCCCCTCTTGTCCTATTGAGGTTGTGAATGGAACCACAGGCTCCCAACAGTTGAGTTCGTGCAGGCTGAAAGTGCCTACAGTGCCTGGAGAGGCTGAGGAAACACAGCTCCCCTCTATCCTATTGAGGGGGTAGGGATGGAGCTACAGGTGTCCGAGAATCCAGTCTGTGCAGGCAGAAAGCACCTGCAATTGCCTAGAAAGGCTGAAGAAACACCAGCCCCCTCCTATCCTATTGGGGGTGAGGAAATGGAGCCCCAGGTGTCTGACTATTCGGTCTGTGCCAGCTGAAAGCACCTGCAGTTACCTGGAGAAGCTGGTGCAGGTCCCACCAGCTTCTTCTCTGCCGGAGGTGGGGGCTGGAGCCTAGGCTAGGGCTGCAACCCAATCTGGGTGGAAATAAGCTGGTCCCTACCATCACTGTGATTTTCAATCAGCCCTGCTTTCCCTCATGCCCGAGGCAGAGTTAAAATGGCAGCTACTGGCCTCTTTCCGACTTGTATGGGTTTAAACTTTAGCTGTTCCTAGGATTATACTTTAGCCAGATGAATTTACAAATCAGTAGCTGAAGTCTGTGGCCAACCGTCTCTTCCTTCTTTGTTTTTGGGAAATGGAGCTTCCAACTCCAGCCACAGTATAGCCATCGAGGTAGCTTGCATTGCCAGTGGAGGATGGGCACCCACCTCTGCGGTATGGACTGCTGTGCTCATGAATCCTCACTGCAGATGGGCAGTCTCCTCCTTCCATTCTTTCAAGGATGTTGCACGATGCTCTCTGGTCTCCTGGGCCCCGCAAACAGGTGCTTTAGATAGCTCTGGGTGATTAGTAACTGCTTTGTAGGACGACTCTCTTGGAGTTCCTTACCTAGCTGCCATCTATCCCCTCCCCTTCAATATACTAGAAATTTTACTTACATTACTCTTTCAACAAAGATATTAAGGTACTGTCTGAAGCAATGGTTCTCAAACTGTGTGTATCAGAATCCCCAGAGTTCTTGTTAAAATACAGATTCCTGGGTCTCACAGCCACAGAGTTTCTGATTCAGGAGGTCTAGGAAAGAGCCTGGGAATTTGCATTGCTAACAGGTTCCTAATGCTGCACTGGTCTGAATAACATACTCCAGAGCACTAACCTCCACAAATCTAAAGACACTTGGAGAGCAGGAGATGTTTGAGAACCTTCTGGGAGACCAACCAAACCCAAATGAAATGATACTTATGAGTTTCTCTTCCCAAGAAAAGTGTATGCTCAAGGGCTTGGGAATGGATCTCCAAAAGGGGAGGCAACCCCTCCTCGAGGGCAAGAGAATATGGTGCTCAAATCATAGTGAGCATTTACTGAGCACTCCCTGAGGGCTGGGCTTACAAAAATACTAAGACCCAGACCCTAAGCTTGAGGAGCTCAGAGTGCAATGTCTCTACATTATGGAGCAGGCAGAGTACAAGTTATGAATAAAGAGGTAGTGCTGCCGATTTTGGTCCTCTGACCCTAGGATTTTGGACCCAGCCAACCTAGATCTTTGAGATTCATCCAGCCTTTCCTGCATAGTGGACTCCTTGGATTCTACTTCATGCCAAGTTACCCTCTGGTACCCATGTTTCATCCTTCCAGCCCCACCTACTTTTCCAAACTTGACCCCATTGCCTCTGTGATTCTTACTAGTAGTAATAATGATCACTATTACCCCTCCCATTTATTGAGCTTCTATATGCCAGACCCGGTATATATGCTTTAATTGTCACAGCAATCCAGAAAGTTGGGTGATTTTATCCCTACTGAACACATAAGTAAATGGAAGCTTGGAGAGATTAAATGATTTGAGTGGATTCATACAGCTGGGTGGGTGGTAGAGCTGGGATTTGAAGTTTGTTTTGCCTGACTTCTAAGCCACTAAGCCACATACTCTTTCCACTTTTCTACATTGCCAGTCTAATTTTTTTTAGGCCAAGATTTTAAGTCAGTATGGCTAGACAAGGCCAATACAACCCTTTTGGTAGTGACACGTTTCTATTTAACAACATGGAAGAAGAAATATAAAAGAACCAAAAGGAGGAATGAGAGAATCCAATAATTTTTAGCAAGTAATGGTACTTTTTATTTGAAAACATTATATACTTGCCAAGCTGCTTTTTTATTAATAACTTAGCTTGGTCTTTATAGCTCTTCAAGGTAAGCTGAATCTTAATATTTTTTATTAGGGAGGAAATTGAGGCTCAGAAAGGTTGTGGCTCAAGGAGGTGGTGGAACTAGGACCATAATTCAGATCCCCTGGACATTAAATTGTACTGTAAGCTCAAAGAAGTAGTAGGTTAGGAAGGTGACAGGATTGGGAAAATAAGTATATTGGTCAAAAAACTTGATTGCAAAAGACAGAAACACAATTCAAATTTACTTAAGGAAAAAGAGTGGTAGATTTGGTTGGAGCAGGTAACTAAGAAGTTTAGGGTAGGTCTGGCTCCAGCAGTCCTGAATCTAGGGACTGAACAGTATTATTAGGCTCAGACTCCCTTTTCATTGCTCTTTTCTGCTTTCTTCTATGTCAGCTTCATTCTCAGATTGTCTTTCTCCTTACTGTGATCCTGTGAAGCTCCCAGCTTCACCTTTACAGCTAGTAACAAGGAAAAGCTCTTCTCTTTCTCTGTGCTTCCCATAGCTTCCTGAATGTAGATTTTGGCCTGGCTTGGGTCACATGTGCAATCCTGAACCAATCACTGTGGCCAAGGGATGAAATGCTCTCATTGGCCAGGCCTGGATCATGTGCTCTCTTTTGGACTCTGTAGTCAATGCATTTGAAAATAGGCTTGTGAATAGTCAGAGGAGGGGGTGTGTGTATCTAAAGGAAAACAGCTGCTGTTACCAGAACTGGGAATGTATAAAATCACTAGTGTCCACAATAATGAGTAGTAGAAAAATGGGCAAAGTAGTCTCCTGAGCTTTTGTTTTCAAAGTCCAAATCACTTCTTGGTATTTCTCATCTGATTCAGCTGGGGGTTGTTGGAGCAAGAGCCATGCAAACAACCCCCCAACCCCCCTCCCATCTTTCCTTGTGACTGTCCTCTTCTAAAAGTGTACTCTCTGGCACTGAGATGGGTGTTTTAGAGAGTATAGCACACAGTAATAATCACAGTGTCTTTTGTGCAGAACTACTTTGTATTCTTGACATTGAAGAGTAGTCATTTACCTGCTAATTTGATGGTGACTATTCAGGCACATTTGCACACAATTTCGTTTATTTCCATGGTTTCCATTCAGCCAGCTATTCCCTGTCAAAGTTCAAAGTTTCTTTAATATGCACCACATCCAATCTATCAAGGGTTAAATGATTGAGGCCCTCACAAATCGGTACAGTAACAACTTCCTCATCTGTAAAATGGAGCACTGGATGAGATAAATACTAAGATTTATTCAAACTCCAACAAAATATTCTACAGTTTTATGATTCTGGATAGATCATAGTAGTTGTTTTCAGAAAACTAGACAAACATTTTTCTTTTCTTTTTAAGACATTCGTTGGTCCTGTACTGATGAAAGTGTTCCTACTTAATATATGTATAAATACATATTAGCTGTAGAAAGGACAAACAAAAACTCAAGACTGTCACTTTGGGCTGTCAAGTTTAAGATGGAGAACGATTCCTGGAGTTGCTATGAGGATGTCTATAAAATGTGACGCTGGCAAGGAAACAAACAAATAGGAGAAGGTGAAATATATAGTACATATTATCTAGGGCTTTGAATTTATGGGGGCCAGGTTGCCATTGGCTACCGTAAATTTCAACTTGGTGACCAGACTCAGCAATGAGTCCAATTGTCACAGATGGAGGGTTAGGCTCAGCATCCCAGGAACAATGCTTCTAAAATGTATTTTGGATAACTGGCATCTTTATTGCTCTTTTTTTCCCCTTAGGAATTGAAACTCTTTTTTAAATTGAAGAGCATTGGGACTATATTTTTCAGTTGTTTTCTTAGAATTCTAATTTACAGCTATGTATAATTTGATGTTTATTGTTTAACTTCTCTGTTGGAATGTACACTTCTTGAGGGTAAGGACTATTTCTGTCTTTTTATTGTCAAATCCCAGTACCTAGCACAGTGTCTGACTCAGTCAAGTGGTAGAAATCCTCAGGCAGACTTGGGCTGTCATTGTTTTGGAAATGTCCTTATGAGAACCTAGCTGCCATCAATTGTAGCTTAGGGTCTCTTCTACTGTAATGATTTGCAAATATCAGTAATTCTAGAGGTTTTTTTTTTTTTTGTATAACAGATTATTGAAAAACTTTGGGATTCAGAATATTTTAGGCTGATTTGAAGAGAGACAGGTTATCTATTTGTATAAGCTGTTGAAGGTATTTCTTCCCTTGGATCACTGTGCTGGGACAAGTTAGCAATAATATATTTGATTTTTACTCTCAAAGACTAAAATGCCTGATATGTAGGCATATTTGGGTGAGTCTTTACAGTATTCAAAGATATAATCTGCTTAAAAGTAGTAACAAAAATTACGATGCTTACACGATTCCATTGCCAACTCAACTATTAATACTCTTTATCTGAAATCCAATAGCTAGGCAAACTTTCTTAGCTCATTTCTTCAGTGTACCAAATAGCTCATCTGGAAATGGGCAAAATTTTAGAGGTGACAGTGGCTCCTTTACCTGTTCGATCCTTGCTCGCCTTGTCGCTGCCTACCAGGGCAATGACTAGTGATAATTGTTTCTGGATTTTTGTAGTATGGTCCCTGATATTTTAGGTGTTTGCTTTAACCACCAACCAATTTAATCTAAAACATTATCCATGATGACAGCTGTTTGCTTTCACCTGGTTTTGAGTTGATTGGTGACCTGAAGAGAAAGTTCCTATTGCTTATGCCATGAAGCATATAATGACTTCCTATCATACATATCGACCCTTCTCATTTTCCTACCTGTTTATGTGTTTATTGTTTGTTGTTGCTTAGGTTTCAGAAAAATCAGTTTGTGATTTCAAATGTTTAATCAAAAGCGACTGATGTCCAGATTTCCTCTATGAGTTTGCCCTTAAAGAGTTGGCCTTAGGACAATATTAATTCCCTTGGAAAATGTTCATATCTACTTGACTTTGGAAATACAGATACAAATGTCACACACCCTTATGGTAAACAGATTATGGAAGAGGATCTGTAGCATGATCATCATTAAGAGCTCAATTCTGGAAAAAGACAAACCTAGGCTGGAATCCTGACCCTGCCACTTGTGGGCTCTGATTCTGAGGGCTCTACAGCCCTGAGTCTCTGTTCTATCATCTGTTAATCACCTACCCCCATGAGGCTGCCCTGAGACTCAAGAGAAGGCATGCGTAGCACAGGGCTGTAGGTACACAGAAAATGGTCAATAGCTAATACCTTTAAAAATATGATGGACTTTTATTGCTAAAAATATATAGAAAACTAACACATCTTGAAATTAGAGGTATAAGGGATCAAATATATTATTCATTGGTGTAGAACTCAGAATGATCCATGTAGAAGGAAAATAGAATTGTATTTGAAACAGACTGCTTCTTTGCTACCTTTCTGTTTAATGATGCTGCCTTTGCTTTGTTGGGGGTCAGTTGAACTGATGCCACATGACAAATATATGTGCATATTTTATAAAATAGTGGTAGAACATATTACCCAATATCTTGTTTAGGGGTTTTAAACAATCCACAGAAGTTCCTTTTATTGAACAGTGAGAAATATGACTTTTTTTCACCTTGGTCTTCAAGAAGCTGAACACTAAATTCAGTGTTCAAATGGTAGTAGCCATAATTGTCAAGGTTTTGGTATTTTCCCCCCCATACTTCTGCGTGGATTTTGTACTTATATGTGAATAATCTTCGTGTTCATGTGGTTTTATCTTGAGATGCCTAAATTCTTTTGGGAAGAGGAGAGTTAAATTTAAGAGATGCTTTCTAGAGTTTGTCTATAATCTTTCAGCTTTATTTTTCCTCAAGAAATACCAAAATTGGCATTTGAAAAATGCTTTGAAAGCCATCAGATGAAGCGTACTATGCAATGTTATTATATTTATTTTTGTAAGTACAAGTAAAGCTTGCAAGATACTCTTATAAAGAGATCTCCCTCTGTGGTGCATAGTGGAATGAGTGGCTTCTAAGACATTTGTTACTTTGTGATATTGGAGTTTTTCCAAATTTTAAGCAATTTGGGCTTAAATTATTAGGCCCATATATACAATGGATTTCATCTGAAAATGATGCCTAGTTTGAACATGGAAGAGAGCTTCTCTACATAACCCAAATCCTCTCCTGGATTATGTGCCTGCACAAGGACCTAGGGGGCAGTGTGAAGTAGTGGAAAGATCTCCCGTTTTAGAGTCAGATAAACTGACTGAATGGGCTAACCTTAATTTTCTCCTCTATAAAATGGTGATTACAATATTTGCTTTGTTTGGTTTACTGAATATTTGTATCAGTCACCGATGGCTGATCTTTGCCTAAGTTGGTGGTCCTGCCTGAGTTGGCCAGCTCCCAGCTGCTCAGAAACTTGGGCAGACACAATGAGATTGTCTGAGGAGCCTAAAATGACATTGTTCCTCAGGCCTGGCCTTTGTCTTCCCTTTGTATCCTCCACCTTTAACCTGAGGGAGTATGGCAGCGATGTCATTTTGTTGGGAGGAAAGATCATTGGATCTTTTGGGCAGGAGCTTCGCTGGGCACTGCTTCCTGTCATGCAGAAGGCTGCTGCTTTCTCAGTCATGGGATGAGCATGGAGCTGCCGTGGACAGCCCAGTTTCCCTTTTCATGCAAAGTTATCCATCACTGTGTCTACTGAGATTAAGAAAAAAATTTGGATGGCTAACTAGAGAGTCAGAAAACTAGTTTCCTTATTTCTGCTTATTTTCTGAGTTGAATTGTGTATTGTGGAGAGGGTGATTGAAAATAAACCATCTCAATGGGGAGTTAATGCTTCGTTGGTACAGGAATTCTGTTTGGGGTGATGGAAAAGTTTTGGTAATTTATGGTGGTGATGGTAGTACAACACTGTGGATGTAATTAACACCACTGAATTATATATCCAAATGTGGTTTAAAGGGGGAATTTTTAGGTCATATATTTGTTACTAGAATAAGTTTTTTTAAAAAGCCATAGGACTGTACAACACATTGAACCCTAATGTAAACAATGGACTATAGTTTCTAGTACAATTATAATAATATTCTCTTACCAACTGTAACAAATGTACCACACTAATGCAAGGGGTTAATAATGGGGGCGGGGGTGGTATATGGGAATTCTGTATTTTCTGCATCATTTTTCTGTAAACCTACAACTTCTAATACATTATTTTAAAAATTAAAAAATAAGTTTAAAGGTAGAACATTACAATTATTTATATTAAAAATGGCTCTCAGATATTTTAAAGAGATTGCTGTAAAATGTGATACATTGGAGGCACCAAAATAACTTTCACACCCCTGCTGCATCCTCTATTAATTCACCCATTCCCTGTACTTTCATTGGGCATCTGCTATATGTTGGGTATTGTTCAAGGTACTGAGGAAAGGAGAATGCAGACGGGACCTGCACTGATCCCCCATGCACAATACTTTTTACAACCAAATCTATCATCAGATTAAGTTAAACATTATCTTGCTTTGGGTCCAGATACCTGAATGAAAAGGGAAAATGTTGGCATTCAAGGCTTCAATGGTTAGTGTGGGCACAATTGCCCTCCTGACTCCTTTTTAGTGGGTGCTGGGGATTCCTGTTTAATTATGAGTCTTCAAAACCAGTGCTTTCACACACTCCCTGGCTCCTTGCACATCAAATATTTTAGGCACTCCCCCACAAACCATCCACCACTGAAAAAGTTATTTTGTAAAATGATATATTTTCTTTGACTCTGCTTAAGAGCTGTAGATGTTTTGATTGTGTTACTGTCTCTTTTCCTCTTTGGAAAAGTTGCATGTTATGAAATCCTGTGCTAAGATCCCTAGCACCTGAATTAAACAGCTTATTGTGAGAGTGCTAGGAATTCTATAATTTACTTAAGCACTGAAATTTTGCACACCCCAAAATGTAAAGGTATGTACTAGATTACTGACATGGTTTCCTTATGACCCTTTCAACTCCTTTCCCCCTAAAATTAGATTTTCTTGTTTGGGTTAGTAAAGCTTGTGGTTGCAGACCCTTGTAGAATTATTGTGAAATATTAGGTCTGTATTTCCGGAGGCGTTAGCCACAGGCTGCAACCCAATTCTGATGGGAGAGTGAGTTGTACAAATGACTGACATTACAAATGCAATGAAACTAAAACAACTCCCTGAAAAAAGCAGGCTGTTATTTTTCAGCGGTGGGAAGAAGTTGCTGTGCTGCCTGATGTTTTAAAAACTCTGATTATTGATCTTGTCCTCTGACTTACAAAGAGACCCATTAATGTGTCAGTGTGGTCCAGATAATCGATGATAATTATCCACTTTTAAACTGTATTTAGCACTAAAATGTATATGTAATGCATGCAAAAAGGCCAGTTCTATTATACTTCCTCAAGGTTTTATAGGAAAGAATTCATGTTTTCATTCATTTTTCCCTCGGCCCTCCTCGTCCCCTCTCACCGCCCCCCCCTTCTTCTGATTGATAGAAGTTCCTACTGGACATACCAGCCACTAGCTAGCAGACAAAACAAATGCAATTTATAGCTCTACAGTTGAAACCTCTTAGAACACAACTTTTTAAACCTTACCTAACTACTACCTTCTGAACTATGTACCTCATCACAGCGAGTGAGGCAAGTTAAAGCACTGTAACACCTAGGGATTTTAGTTCAATTCCACTGTAACCTCAATTTTACTACCATAAGTCCAGTTTGTCGTCAGAGAGCTCCACATTACACACTTGATGGGCAGATTCATCTGCCTTCACTCTGTGCATGTGGTTGATGTGTGAGCAGCAAGGCAGCAATACATCTTTATTTCAGCCAAGCCTTGGATTCAGTCCCAAATGACATAATCTCCTGTAAGGTGGGAAATCTGGTCTAGACCACAGAATGTTGAGGGCCCCACACCTGTTCAGAGGATTGCAGTCAAAGGGCAGTTAACAGCATTTCATTGTCATCCTGGGGGAACAAAATAAGTCACACTTGGCAGGAGTTGGACCTGGGCCTAGAGCTACTTGACATTTTCATATGACAATTATATTCAATAGGATTGCTACAAAGGGTGTGTTTTTGGGGTAGGATTGATGTACCAGTTTTTGTACAGTGCTTCTATCTGTGCCGAGCAATGATTAGGAGGCGTTAGATGGAGAGACCAGGGCAGGAAAACCAACCACACTTTGCATTATTTCAAATTTCTGGTGATGGAAGCCTTGAAAATGGGGATGACCATGAGGGAGAAAGAAAGAAAGGGGAGTCAGGATGATGCGGAGAAAGAATTGACAAGACCTAGTGATTGCACCAAATTTATCCATTTATTGATTTATCCATAGATTCTTTCCAGTGTCACTCGTTTATTCATGCATCAGATATCAATAGGTGCCCACTGTATTACAGGTCCTGTGGCAGATGCTTTGGATAAAGCCGTGGAAAAGACATGGTTCCTTGCTGTGGGGAAGTAGGTGGGGGCCGAGAAAGGACTCTCAGAAGTAAAAATTAGGGATCAGGAGAACAGTGTTGGGAGGTGATGGGAGGATTCTGAAGGGAACCCAATGCCTTGAGATGCCCCTCAAAGAGACTGAGGGAGAAAGAGAGATGAAGAGTCAGGACAACACCTGAAGATTTCAGAGTTGCCCGCTGGCAGCAAGAAATTGAAACTAGAGGCCGATGAGCTTCTTGGGAGAGTGACTATGGCAGTAGGTCTGGGAGAAAGTCTTGCTGGTATGTGGCATGGGGTTTGGCAGGGCAGTGTAGGGGATTGGGGATGGGGGCTACAGACCAAAGGAGACCATTTCTACAAAATGGTGTTAACATAAAAAAGCAATTATGACAAAGTTGTTAGAAATATACTTGGAATTCACTTGTACCAGGGCTCCATTTAGGAGCAAGCCTATTAAACAGATTGTAACTAACTGACCCCAGATACGAAAACTACCTGGACTTAGCAGAGTAAAATCTTAACACTGTGAAACAAATGGATCCAAGCACTTATTTAAATAATCTATTGAGTGCTTTTGGGTGCACTATGAGATGGTGTAGATCCAGAGAAGAAGGTTTAAAGCAAAAATATTTTATTGGAAAAAATAAAGAGATGAAAAGAATGTAAGTTATTTAATTTGGAGAGAAAGCTGAAGGCAAAATAGAATAAGTTGTTCAACAGATGACTAGTAACCAGATGTCAGTTTCCAAAAGAATACAGAAAAAAAAAAAAAGGTTTACTTTCAAAGAATGCAGGAAAAACTCCAGACTGGGGTGGGAGATTGAGGATCTGGCCTGGCCTTGCCACTAGTATGCTGTAAGATCTAGTTATATTAAATACTTCAACATAATTGGGCAACTGTTTTCCCATTTGTAAAATGCAGAGATTTAGCAGATGATCACTAAGGCCAGAGCCTATTGATGGGTTATAATATTAGTTATAATTATAGCCTATTGAAATTTAGAGAAACCCCAGTCTGATGGATTTGAATGAAAGTCTGATTTTTTAAAAAAGATTTATTTATTTATCCCTCCTCCCCCCACCCTCATTGTTCTGCTCTCTGTGTGTTCTTCTGTGTCTGCTTGTCTTCTATTTAGGTGGCACCAGGAACTGATCCTGGGATCTCCTGGAGTGGAGAGAGGCGCTCAATCTCTTGCGCCACTTCAGCTCCCTGGTCTGTTGTGTCTCTTATTGTCTCTCTTCTGTGTCTCGTTTTGTTGCGTCATCTTGCTTCACCAGCTCTCTGTGGGGCTAGCACTTCACGTGGCCCAGCACTCTGTGCGGGCCAGCTTGCTTTTCACCAGGAGGTAATCGAATCCTGGACCTCCTATGTGGTAGATGGGAGCCCAATCACTTGAGCCACATCTGCTTCCCTGAAAGTCTGATTGTACTTACAATTCTAATACATAAAAGGAACCCAAAGAGTGCTTTGCTTAAGAAAAGTCTGCTCATTGACCCTATCATAAAAACATTTCAAAAATAATAAGGATTTTAAAAAGTTACGTATACTAGTTAAAGTTTGCTGGTCATCTTCCAAACAGGTCCCCATTCAACCGGGGATCATTTTTTTACATTTGAGTTTGTTTGTCTTGATTCTGTAGCAAAGGGTGAGGGCCTTCCTGCTGAAGGAGGTTTTCCCAACACCTTTGCCACGTCTGCCCTCAGGGGATTTCAGATAAGGCGCACACACCACTTTGGCCCTCTAAATTTGGCTGCTTCTCCTTGCCACAGTGCTTACCAGATTGGATGAAAATGTGTCCACAGAGATTAGATATTCCAGTGACCACAGTGCATTTTTCTGCTCTGAAAGCTATCTCCCAAATCAGCCCTCTACCTTCTGGTTTATCAGAGGAGAGTACAGACAGATAACATCCTTGTGATGTGACCCTGACCTTTGTCAACCTTTGTTAAGGCTTCATCTGAAGTCAGGCCTAATGTTTGTAAACAGGATGTAATTAAGGCTGGGAACTGACAGGGTCTGACAGTAAGACAATGCAGAGCTGGCAGGGAATGGTCTGTCAGATGTCAGCTCTCATTGTGTTCTAAGTGCCTTCATAATAATTAGTGTCCTCTGTCTGAAGGAAGTTCACTCAACTTGGATTAATCTGTCACAGCGCGGAGGCCATCCTTGGGAGGGCAAGTGTTTCCTCTGATAAACCTTAGAACAAGTATGAGAAAAAAAGCAAAGAGACTCAAAAGAAAACTGTGAAAGTCAAGACTGCTGGTGACAGGTGCTGCCTGAAAATTAGAAACAGGAAGTAGGAAAAAAGAAAAGCTCCCTGCTCTACATCACAATCACAAAGTGAATGTAGGGTTTCACAGTGGTCAGAATTGGTTACAGTCATCTCGGGTCTGCTGGTCTGGAGGTTGGCGGCTGACACAGGAAGCCGAGTGTTCAGAAAAGTCCACCCATAAACACATTGTTTGGCTTTTGCCCTCAGTGAGCACAGTGTGCATTGCAGAGATTGCCCATGCTTTGCAGCCTATAAGAGGATTTTGGTTTAACATGTAATCAATCCAATGAGACTGCACCTGCTTTCTCTTATCAGAAGACATTTGTTGAGCATCTTCTGATAGTTGGTGTGGGATGGAGTGAGTCAACAGATGTTGCACCTGTCTTCTTGACTTTCTAACCCAAGGCAGGTGAGCCCAATGCTGGCTGACGTTAATAGCTTTTTGAGCCAGCATGGACTCTTCCTGAATCTCAAAAGCAGTCATGAAAAAATAGACACTTCAAGCTGGAAGGGCTTTTGGGACTTCTCCACTTCAGCTATCACATGATGGAAGTGACAGCTTTTATTCAAGGTTATGCCAGGAGCTGGTGGCAGAGCCTGCTCCTGACCAGTGGACCATTCATTTCTTAATATCAAATCCTATTCTTACATAGCGGACCCTCTGCTACTCAGCCTTTGGGAAAGATAGAAGCCCCGAGGTACATTAATAGCAGTTCTCTTTGGCATTTATCTGAGTGTACAATTTAGTGACTTTTCCTTGATATGCTTGTACTCATTTTGCAACTTTCAAAGGCCTATATTTGGATAAGTCTCTTCCAGTTCTCTTTCAGTTCCTTAGCTTGGTATGTCCATGAATGTATATAGGACAGATGGCTAGGTTTGTTTTGTAGCTAGGGATAAAACCAATATTCTTTTCCATTGGGTTCAGTAATAGTTTTGAAATCTTCCTGATTAACAGTGAGAAATAAAAGAAGCCATATAAATGTTCCCAGTAGAAGAGTGGCCAAGAAAGAATATCTCAAAGACACAAACTTTTTGAATGTTTGGCATCTTACTTTAGGAAGAATAATCTAGTTTCATTATTTTTCTAGTTGCATGGCTTTCATAAATCAGAAGATGGTGCTGCTCGTATGAATAGTTTCCCTCCCGAGTTTCTCTCACTGTTGGCAAACTTATTTACAGGATTGACATCCAGGGTAAGGGGCGTCTGGCAAAAAGTGTGTGTGTGTGTATTCTCTTAATTTGCTCATTAACATCCTAAGGCAAGTTTTCAGGGGCTTGAAGTTCAGAAAATAATTGTCTTCTCTTTTGCCCTCTCTTCTTTCTTTTAAAGCAAATCCACAATATGATTCCTCTTTGCCTCATTCAGCAATTTACTGTGTCCCACCCCACTCCCATGCCTGATTTACTTTAAAGTAATTAATGGCATGTGCCAAGTGATGATGTGTAAGGGAAATGGAGAATGAGGAGTATTCAACAAAGCAAATCTGGAAATGTCTTCTCCATCTTACCCTTTTTCACCATATATGAAAGTATACAGAAGACTTCTTGAATTCGCATTCACCTCATATCACCATATCCTTCGGAACAACAATCAATTACTGAACACCTACTGTGTTCAAAATATTATTTCATTTATTTTTTTGCACCAGTCCCTAGAAAGAGTTATTTTCTCCATGGATTGAATTGAGATTTAAGAGGCCAACTAGTTTTCCCACATAACTCATTAAGCAGCGGCAGAGATGGGCTTTAAACTAAGATCTTACTCTGCTCTTTTCACAATGGGTGGCCATTGTATAAATGAAGAAAGGAACAAAGGAAAACCCTATAGAAGTTCTCTTTTTCTTCCCTTCCTCTTCTCTCTTAAAGCAGACACCTTAATACAGGAAAGTTGATTTAAGATTCAACTGATGAATTCCCTAGTAGCTATATACCCGTATATAGCTTGACATGGAGGCGTGAAGGTGTGTAGGGGGTACCAGTCTTCATCAGCCTGACACCAACAGTGTTTTCAAAGCAAAGATGAGTAGCAAATTAAGCTAACAGTAGGTTACCTTTTTATTATCTACTCTGAATTAAATTACCCATTTACTATGTGAGTTTGTAGCCAGTATTTTGAAGATGATCCTTAGTTTGAGGAGAAAGAGAAGTTTGATTTAGTGACTGGTAAAGGGACAGATCTTTTTAGAGGCACCATTTAAGCTATAGTGATAAACCAATTTGTACAGGGCAACTAGAGCTAGTGCTCATCCAATGCATAGGATAGATATTTGACCAACAGTTCGTGTCCGTTGACTAGCAAGGCTGGCATTGTGATTGAGACACAGTTTTCATATGACCCAGACAACTCAAGGATATGTGATCCTTAGTGACTGGTGAAGAGACAAGTCATTTCCTCTTTGATGAAGGATGAGTCTTAAATATAGCCTGATCCCCATGAGGGACAATTAAGTAGAAGCACATGCAAAATTTTAAAACAAATGGCTTTCCAACTACTATGACTTAGAAGAGGAGGGAGAAGAAAAGAGGCAACGGGGGAGGGGGACACATACTCTTCCCAGTTGGAGATGTATGAGACAAACTGGGACCAAGTAACCCCACTTAACCTAGGGAACCTTCTTGACTAAATGTAGTAGTATCCTTTAGAGAGTATTGTTCCCCCAGAGATGGCTGTCATGTGTGGCTGTTAGATGAAAGAAGAAATGACAGAGAAGCATCTTACAGATTAACTTTGATGCGCTAAATACATTTTTTTGGCATGTAAATATATTTAAAAAAAACCCAGAAGAAAAATAAAGTAGAGCATATAAGGCTTTTTAAAGATAGGTAAATCATTTTCTTTTTAAATGAAATTCAGTTTGACTGCATGAAATATGAACAGTAATTAAACGCACAGTCTGTGGGCCTTACATACTTTAAAGCACTTTCTTAAAAAAAAAAAAAAGAGTACTCACCTCAGACAGGCCAATTACCCAAGAATGATGAAGTCAAGAGGAAAGTCGCTAAATTTCTTTACTTGAGTGATCACAACCCCAGCCGGTGATTAGTCCCCATGGCACCAGCAGGGATGTGGCGGGGATACTCATATTGGAAGACTTCAAATGGCCATCTCCTTGGCTAAAATAAAATCTGACTGCACTAAATAGACAGTTTTTAATCTCAATTGGACATCTGAAGATTTCTCAAGCTATTGTTGGCTGCGGCAGAAACAAATTTTTCTGCTTTGTTGATTAAACCAGTGGTCTCCACCATTGCTTATCGGCCTGCAACGAGCTGTTCTTTTTAATTAAAAGTGAGCCACCACGAGAGAGCAATTAACAGCTAGTAATTACTGTGCTCTTCAGAATGGCAACATTTTGCCTTTCATTCCAATTATATAATGGACAAGTGGCTTTTTGATCTTCAAATTAGTGAGCTCTTGTCCTCCTCGTTTGGAGGCAGAATTGGCAGGTTAATGATGGCCTGTGGGGGCACTCTTTCCTCTGACTGATGTGAAGTGGAAACTCTGGGAAAGAAAGCAGCGAGAGGCTTTCAAAACCGCAGGTCCACCTTCATGATAGAGACTGAGAAAGAGGCCTTATTTTCAGACGGTTTTGGGGGAAAGGAAAAGTGACTAACATGTAGCTTCCAAACAGCACCATGGACCTCTCCTTCCTCCAATCCTCCGGCAAAAGTTGGCCATGTTTTAAATGTGGAAAAGTGGAATTAGAATCTGTGATGCTTTGGTATGCCTTTGGTAAAGGCGTGAAATACTACGTTTGCAAAAAAATTCCTGTACTCGGGTTGGGGTAAGATTTTTTACTTTATTTAAACTTGTTTTTAACTACTTTGAGAATTTCAGAGTATCATATTCTTTGGGTACAATGGAATCTTATTTTAACTGATCATAGTATATGAGTGGACATTGCATTTATTACCTGATCTGGCATAAACACTGAGGTTATAAATAGAGGATGTTGGAAGTTTTTATTTTCCTGTATCCAATCTCTGCTTTTCATTTAACAGCATAGAGGGAGTTTTACTATATTACAGAACACTCAAGGATCAACTGCTCCGCATACCCCTACCTGGTGGGGTAGTCTCCTTTTTGGAGCAGTAATTAGTTGCAGGTGCAAAAATGCAGGTGCAATCCACCAGATGTGCTTCCATGTCTCACATGCTCATGATGATATTGTGATAGTTGCTGTAATTTTGTGACCACAAGCCATTATATTGTGGGTTCTTATAAATGATATAAATTTGGAGCCTGAAATCTATGATTTCTGGATACATAGAAATCACATCTCACTCTTAAGATGCAGAATTGAAAAGTCTCTCCCTTGTCATACATTTGCCATTGCCATCCTATGGTTAGATTATGTAAGTAATCTAGCTGCTTGGTAATGGGGGCAATTTTGTTGAGTATGGACTGAAAAAAAATGCATTATTAAAGGAATTTGAGTTTGTGAGTGCAGAATCTGGCTTATGAGCTCTTTTCAATGATGTTACATAAAAATAAAGTGCATTAGAATTACAGTTATGTGCACATAATAGCCATTACCTCAGCTCTCAAGGTATTAAAAAATCTTTCCTTTATGAGGATTATAGCAATTAAACATTTGAATAGGAAAAATAAATGCACTCATATATGTTTGAATTCTACCAAAGGAGATCTTTATTAGGGACTTTACAGATAGAATCCATTGCCTGACTTTAGCCTCCTTATGGAGACAGAACCCCAGTTGAAGTCAATGTAGTTTGGCAAGGCTGAATGCTCTCTAGCTAAAGGCCAAGTCTGGGCAAACCCCCATTAGGTTATGCATTCATTAAGTTAAAAAAAAAAAAAAACACCAAACATTTTTTTGAGAGCTGCCACCTCCTTTTCCCAGAAAAAGGACATTATTGAGCCATCTTGAGCAGGGTATGCCCTTTCATCTATTTTCAGAGATTGTTATAAGTTAAGTCTGTTAGTACTTGTGGGATTCATTTTTAAGATGGCGAGGCATGAATAGAGTCTAAATCTTTAGCTTTATACAGACTCTTACATATTGAAACAATTGGTCCCATTACCAAAACCATATTCATCACCATGCCTCATTAACACCGTGGCCTTCGCAACGGTGCTACTAGATGATGTTTTGAAATCACACACTTCTTCTTCTTGCCAACACAAATACCGTATACTTTGCCCATGAACTAAACTTTTGGAGCCAGATGGAAAAAATAGGCATAGGTGTGTCTCTTTTTACTTAACTGCTAAAGGTTTTTAAGGAATATTCCATATAACATAACTATATTTGCATCCGCTCTTGAGTTATGTGGCATTTGAGAAGGGTGGGATATTGAGTTTGTGATGGACATCTGTTAAAATGGACATTTTAGATGGTATAAGCTATACTTTTTAAAGACAAATGTAGCAGGGGGAGGGCAAAGAAATTTAGGGGAGAAAGTGAAGGCCATTTCCCTTTGTAAACCTACATGAAAGATTTCTGGACTTTTTCAAAATGCAAGCCTTCTCTAGCTCAAATTGTTGCATTAAATGGGGATAAATGTTATCGTTTCAATCATTGTAGGATTCAGATTCTCTATTTAACATATATTTCCAAATTCTGAAGATAAATGTAGTCTTCCTGTTGATTGTGATTTATTGCAGTGCTAGTTGTCATAGAGTCTAATGATATCACCAATCCTTCCTTTGTTTAATCTTTTGGGAGTTAAAGGGTTAAGACTATATCCTGTCATCTCTTTTAAATGTCTCTAAGAGAGTGTGTGATACTCATGGAAAGAATATGGGTTTCAAATTGTAGTTTTAGCATTTTTCAGTTATATGAACTTGAGCAAATTACTTAAAATCTACAAGTCCCAGTTCCCTTATTTTAAAATGAGGTATTTATATTGAGTCTGCAGTGCTGCTGTGAGGGTTAGATATATACGTAATATATAAAAGTACCCAATGAGTTGCCTGGTACATGGTAAGTATTCAAATAACGGTAGCCTTTATTGTTAGTATTCTTTATTCACTTAATTTACAGGATCATTTTGCTTTCTTACATAGGAAATTCGAAGCCAGGAAATACATATTTAGGAAAGACAGTGAATAGTATGCAATGAAAACCCAATATTTGAAGTACATGGGATAATATATACATTTCTCCATATATGAGTCTGAAAATATTGCTGGAGAAAGATGGCATTTCTCTAAAAGTTCTGTGGGCATACTTATAATTATTTCAAGTTAGAGTATCCTGCATTTTTTCCCTGAAGGACAATTATTCCTATAATAAAGTTATACTTTAAAGCCATGTTCATCATTGGGAAAATCAAGCTCCATATTTAAAAGTATTCTATGCTCTTTGTGTGGGAGAGATGAAAGAATACTAGATTAGGAGTCATGAGGCCTTCACTCTCTTGCTTGCTGAGCAACCCTGGGGAAATCATTTAATCTTTCCACATTTCAGGTTTCTTATCTGTAAATGGGTGTTTCAGGGTTCTCTGGTTGCAAGCAACAGAAACTGGCCCTGGCTAACTTAGGCAAAAGAAAATCTATTGGAATTGTGTGGCGAACACAAAGAACTGAAGGGGGCCTGGAAAACTATGGAGACAGTCTAGTTAAGACATCTCCATGGGGTTGGAGACTTAGGATTGGCTTTGGGCAGGAAGAATCTGATCTGGATTCTACTGCTGGAATAGAAACCTCCAAATATTTCCAGTTTCTTTCTGCTTAAGATTCAGATTCACGGGAGGGACCCCAAAGGTTGGCCTAACTTGTCTAATATGCCAGCTTCTAGGAAAGGATTGGGCTCTTAATTAAAGTTCTATGTCTTATGTCCAAGGGGTAAGAGATAATTCCTGAAAAGGAAATAAAAGTGCTATAGGAAGGGGAAGTAGATCCAGGGCTGTAAGAACATAACAGATGTAAACTGCAATGAGGATCATAAATAATGCCACTTTTCTTAGAATTTGTGAATAATGCATTATGTGACATACATGGGTATGCTATATAAAGTCTAATACACTGGGTAGTATTTTTGTTATGAGTTGTTCCTCATGGAATTTTGGCTAGTATAATCAGTTAATAAGGACCCAAAATTTATAAATGGCTGACCCAGCAATCATATTATGTACTCTGGACAGCATTATATCCTTTAACATAATTTTAGAGCTAAAAATAAAAATGAGTATAATTATGGCAACCAAACTTTCTAAGTCAAAACTTGAATTCATTCTCCTCTTGAGGGTGAGAGAAATGCCAGCTAACCTAAATGAGAGCCAAGGTATCCATAAAAATGAATAAACTCTTTGTTACATTTTAAACAATGAATGTTGGTAAATGACCAGCCTGGTCATTAAAAATCTTGTCAGTGGCATAAGGGGGAATGTTTCCATATTGTTAACAATAGACTTATTTCTTCAACCAGAGACACTAACAGGAATTTGTAGAAATGGCACTTAAATTTTTTATTTGCAGTGTTCAAATGAGTATTCCAGAGCTGGATAAAAACATGTCTTTCAATGAGAGACTTTTCTGTTTATATATTTTTTTATTAAGGAGGATAAAAACATTAAGTAGAACATCATGGTATTTTAGTAAAACATGCTTTTCAAGAACTTTATTAGGAAATTCAGTAGTCATGTCCCCACCCCCCTTTATTTTTTTAATTTCGATGTCTGTTTTCTGTCCTTTAGCCCTAGTGGCATAATAAAATAAAAATGAGATGCAGGAAATGGGAAGTCTGGTAGTGTTCATTACATTCTACGGAATCATGCAGAATGAAATGATCTACACATCAACCCAGGCATGTATATCCAAACTCTTAAGAAAACCTCAGGATTACTCAGTTATAGTTGGAAATCTGAGAATAACACTTCTAAATGAATCTTTTTATTGACTCTGGAGGGGTTTGATTGTGGAGGCACTTTGACATAGGTCTTAGAGAGAGAAATGTTATATTCCTAAAGATTCAATGGACAAATGCATTGATTTTTTTTTTTAATAAAAGTCAGGAAAATGATCAAATTTAACTTAATTTTTATTTCAATTAAGAATAAATCGGTTTTCCTTCAGCTATTAGATATTTTCTTTAGTCTCTTTGGAACTTTACTATTTTAACAACTGTTCCAATGTGTGAGCAAAGGAGATTAGTTTATATAACCAGATTTAGTCCTGGGTTTTTATAAGGAACAGGTTGTATAATTTCACATTATGCTACATATTGACTTTTGGTTAGGTGAATAATTAAACTTAAAACACCCACTCAAAACTGTTTTTGTATTAGATAACTTAAATAGGATTTGGAAAGCCTCTTTTCAAAACTGTATACTTGCTTATTAATTGAATCTTTCTAAAGATGATTTCATGGGGAAAATTAAAAAAATTTAATACATTTGTTTTTTGCCTGATCATAAAAGACACGTTTATTGAAAAAAGTATTAAAAAGCTTAGAAAAGAAAATGTTACTCATAATCACATCACTCAGAAACAAGTACCATTACACTTTTGAAGTATTTCTTTTCTGTTTTTTCTCTATATAACTTTTTTAAAACATAGTTTCATCTGTTTTGATGTGAACTGATCTCATCTGTATATTTTATTCAGATGCTGAATTATTAAAAATTGACATTTTAAAAACAGGATTACAAAAGCTAAAATACTTAGAGAAGAAAAAGGAGTATGTCCTTATTAGATTGCATAATCCTGCTGTCATGGAATCCATAGTCAAATGTTATCACTGAATTTTATTGTGTGGTGCTTTATCCAATTTTATATCACTTTCAGATGGTCTTCTAACAGCTTCTCTTGGTAGACTAATAAGTAGACTTTTCCTAATATTTTTATTCACTTAAAGCTTGCTCCCTTATGCTACTGTTAACTTATTAAATATTATTTCAAAACTATAAAATGTGACTGATTAAATACAGTGCTCCCTGATTTGGAAATTCCACAGTGTTCTTATTGATTGTAGAGCAAGGTCTGTAGCAAGGTGTTATTATCTCTTCTGGAGATAATAGGTTGGACTAGACATTCACAGGGAAGAGAACCTTAGAAAATTTTACCAAGCTCTATATTTTATTGCTCTGTTTTCTCTACTGGTTACCCTTAACACATATCACAGCTTTGTACTTTTCTAACAAAGTCTATTGCTGGTTTAGTATCGTAACCTCCTCCTATGGAAGACAAGGATTTTGAGAACACCTTAACATCCTTCCCATCTCTTTCAATGCTCTGGCCATCAACTCCCTTGTTTTTAATTTCTAGAATTTTAGTTCTAGGTTCTTTTTAAGCAATCAGTACTTTAGATTTATCAACATGCTTCCTTGACTTATTTGTTCACCATTGTCCCTTGCATCCCATTCTTTCTTTTTTTCTTAAGGTTGAAGTATATTATTTAGTAGTTCTTTTAACAATAGTCCATGAATAGTTAACTTTTTCAGTTTGTGTATCTGGAAATATCCTTCTTTTGTTCTCCCTCTCAAATGAGGGTTTGGCTGGGTATGGAATTCTGGTTCAGTTGTTTTGCCTTGGCACTCTGAAGATATTGCTCCATTGTATTTTGGCATTGTATTTTATTGGCTCTGGTTATTTGTGAGAACAATTTTATCAATTCAGTCATTTTCCCTTGTGAAGGTTAACCTGCCTTATTCTCCCTTGAATCCTTTAAGATTTTTCACTTTATTCTAGATGTGTTGAAGTTTTGCTACAATGTCTTTAGGTTTGGAATTTTCTCTTTTTTGATACACATTGTGGTTCTTTCGATTGTCTGTCTTTTTT
>JAQZBX010030975.1:0-26536 GCA_029593785.1 Cabassous unicinctus
ATTAAAAAAAAAAAAAAAAGGGATCTTTCAACATATGTGTTGTGTGAAGTATACAGACTAGATCAATTATTGTAGGTGAGCAAAATAAAGTATAAAAAAGATGTGAACTACAGTGTTGTTTGCATTAAGAGAAGAATCAAAAGCATTCAAAATGTGTATTTAGGTTTAACTATATGAACTCAACCCATAGCAATCAAGAAAAGTGTATCTCAACCACAGACTGTCACAGAGCAGATGCTGGATGGCAGAGGCCATGGCCTGGGGCTGCAAGATGGCTCCAGGAGGGTCAGGAAGGATGCTTCTTGCTTTGGCAGCACACCACCTTCTCCTGCCCAGACCCAGAGCAGTGCTTACTCCAAGTCAGCCTACCTCAAAAGCTACACCTTTTCTACTATGATGCCAAGCAGGTGGGTGGAGGGACCTCCTCATCCTTCCTGCCTGGCCCAGCAACAGGCAGCATAGCCTTTGGCAGGTGGTGCTGGGCAGGGGTGAGACCACAGCTATTTTTCAACATGATTTTGCTATTTAAGAACTCTTGACATTCTTTTAAGGATTTACTTTCCATTTCTTTAAAAAATCAGTTGGCTGTGGGTATGAAGGTCTATTTCTGAACTCCCAATTTAATCCCATAGTCTGTGTGTTTGCTCCTATACCAGTGTAAGGATATTTTGATTACTGTAGCCTTGTAATAAGTTTTAAATTAGGTAGCATTAGTGCATGTAGCAGTTTGATATTATTTATGAATTCCAAAAATAGATCTTGGATTCCCATTCAACATTCCTATTTGGCTTGTGCAGAAAACAGATGGATCTTGGAGGATGATAGTGGATTATCATAAACTTATCCAGGTGTGGCTCCAATTACAGCTGCTATTCTACATGTGATATCATTCCTTGAACAAATGAACACATCTCCAGGTACATGGAATGCAGCTTATTGATCTGGCAATTTTTTCTCAATTGCCATTGTTGAAGACCACCAAAAAAAGTTTGCTTCAGCTGACAACGTCAGCAATATACCTTCACTGTCCTACCTGAAGAGTATTTCAACTCTCCAGCGCTATATCATAAACTTGTCTACGGGGACTTTGAACGTTTCTTCTTTCCACAATACAACACATTGGTACATTATATTTATGATATCATATTGATTGGATCTAGGGAGCAAGAAATAGAAATTACTCTAGGCTTATTGGCAAGGCATTTGCATGTCAGAGGATGGGCAATAAATCCAACAAAAATACAGGGGCCTCCAGCCTGTGAAATATCTAGGTATCCAGTGGTGTGGGGAATGCTGAGATATCCCTTCCAAAGTGAAAGATAAGCCGCTGCATTTGGCTTCTCCTATATCCAAAAGTGAGGCATAATGCTTAGTTGACCTTTTTGGATTTTGGAGACAAGATATTCTTCATATGGGTGCGCTACTCCAGCCAACTTAGCAAGTGACCAGAACAGCTCTTAATCTTGAATTGGGACCAGAACAATAAGAGGCTCTGCAACAGGTCCAGGCTGCTGTGTAAGGTACATTTCCAAATGGGCAATTTGATCCAACAGATGCAATGGTAGTGGAAATATCAGTGGCAAATAGAGATGCTGTTTGGAGCCTTTGACCTGCCCCTATAGAAGAGTCACAAAACAGACCCTTAGGGGTTTGGAGCAAAACCGGGCCATCCTCTGCTATAACTACTCTCCTTTAGAGAAACAACCTTTGGCTTGCTGCTGGGCCTTGGTAGAGACTGAATGCTTAACTATTGGCCACTAAGTTTCCATGAGACCTGAGTTGCCTATCATGAGCTGGGTATTGTGTGACCCACCAAACCATAAAGTTGGTTGTGCCCGGCAGCACTGCATCATAAAGTGGAAGTGCTATATATGAGATAGGGCATGAGTGGATCCCGAAGGCACAAGTAAGTTACATGAGGAAGTGGCCCAAATGTCCATGGTCACCACTCCTGTCACATTACCTTCTCTTTCCCAGCCCACAGCTATGGACTCTTGGGGAGTTCCTTACAATCAGTTGATTGAGGAGGTGAAAACTTGGGCCTGGCTTATAGATTTTTCTGCATGATATACAGGTACCACCCCAAACTGGGCAGTAACCCCTTTCTGGTATGCCCTGAAGGAGAATGGTGAGAGGAAAACATCCCAGGGGGCAGAACCTAGAGCAGTGCACCTGGCTGTTCATTTGGCTTGGAAGGATAAATGGCCACAGGTATATTTGTTCACTCATTCATTGGCTATTGCCAATGGTTTTGCTGCATGATCTGGAACTTGAAAGGATCTTGATTAGAAAATTGTTGTGAAAGAGGACTGGGAAACAGGTATGTGGATAGACATTTATGAGCAGGAAAAAAACATGAAAATCTTTGTGTCCCACATGAATGCTCACAAGAGAGTGACTTCAGGAAATAAAGATTTTAATAATCAAGTGGAGAAAATTGCCTGATCTGTGAAGAGCAGTCAGTTTCTTTCCCAAGCCACTCCTGTCATTGGCCAATGGGCTCAATGACAAAATAGCCTTGGTGGTAGGGATAGACATTATGCATGGACTCAGTAACATTGAATTCCCCTCACCAATGTTGACATAGCTATATTCACTGTTGAGTGCCCAATCTGCCAGCAGCAGAGACCTCCACTCAGCCCCAAATATAGCACCATTACCTAAGATGATCAGCCTGCTACCTGGTGGCAGGTTGATTTTATTGGACCACTTCCATCATGGAAAGGGCAGCATTTTTTTTTTTTTGAAATTGGAATAGATCCATAATCTGGATATGGATTTGCTTTCCCTTTGTGCAATTATTCTTCCAAAATTACCATCTGTGAATTTACCAAATGCCTTTTCCAACATCATGGTATTCCCCACAGCATTACCTCTTTTTAAAAAAATTTTTTTAAAGATTTATTCATTTATTTACATTTTTATCCATTTTAGTCCCTTCCCATTTTTGCTATTTTTGTGTCCTTTCGTTGGGAAATTCTTTATGTCTGTTTTTCCTGCCCTCTCCTCTCATTCTTCTCCTCCTGTCTTCACTGGGATTCTATCCTGGGAGCCTCCCATGTGGGAGAGAGGCATCCTACGGCTTGCGCCACCTCATTTCCTGGTTTCTCAGCGCATCTCGTCTTGGGTCTCCCTTGTGCCATTCTCCTGTTATGTCATCACCTTGCTGCATAGTTAGGTGGGGCCTGGGCAGCTCACCCACTTGCAGGACCAGGGGCAGCTCACCCACTTGCAGGACCAGGGGCAGCTCACCCACTTGCAGGACCAGGGTGGCTCACCCACTTATGGGGCCAGAGTGGCTAATCTGCTCATGGGGCCAGGGTGGCTCACCCATACACCTTCTATATTTTTCTTTTATTTTTCCCGGAGATCCTGGGAATTGAACCCAGGTCCCTCCTTACGATGCCCAACCATTTGAGCCACATCTGCCCCCCATCACACAGCATTACTTCTGATAAAGGAACCCATTTCGCAGTAAATGATGTAGCAAAATGTATGAAAGCTCATGGAATTCACAGGTCTTGCCATGTTCCCCATCATCCTGAAGCAGCTGGATTGATAGAACAATGGAATGGCCTTTTGAAGACTCCATTAAGGCTTCAAAAGATGGCAATACCTTTCAGAGCTACGGGAATGTTCTCCAGTATTCTGTGTATGCTCTAAATCAGCATCCACTTTATGATGCTGTTTCTCCCATAGTCAGGATTCACAGCTCCAGGGAAAAAGTGGAGGTAATGGGAGTGGCACCCCTCACTATTTCTTCTAGTTATCTACTAGGAGTATTTTTGCTTCCTGTCCCTACAGCCTTAAGCTCTGCTAATCTACAGTTCTTAATTCAAAAAGGAGAGTACGTCCACTAGGGAGCACAAAAATGATTACTCTGACCTGGACTTTAAGACTGCCACCTGGCCACTTGGGCTCTTCATGCTTCTGAATCAACACGCAAGGAAGGAATTACTGAATTGGGTGGTGTGATTGATTCTATCAAGGGACAATAGAACTTTACCTACACAATGGAGGTAAAAAAGAATTTGCCAGGAATACAGGAGATCCCCTAGGATATATCTTAGTACTACCATGCCGTGTGGTTAAAGTCAATCAAAAACTCTATCCAGGCAGAATTAACAATTGCCCAGAATCTTCAGCAATGAAAGTTTGGGTCACCCCATCAGGCAAAGCACTAAGTGATTGCTGAGGGTAAACAGAACATGGAAAGTGTATTGGATAAAGGTAGTGATAAATTTGAACTTTGATCATATGAACTCTTACAGAAATGAGGAATGCAATGGTCATGAATATTTCTTCCTTGTTTTTCTAGTGAGTATACATAAAATGAATACCTTTTTCTTCCCTGTCCTTTCCTCTTATCATATGACATAAGTTGACAAGAGTAGACTCTGATGATTAGGCTGATGGGTCAACTTGGGTAGGTAATGGTGTCCAGGTATTTGGTCAAGCATGCACAGGGCTAATTTTAATACAAGGGCATTTCATGGATTTTAATCATTAATGAGTTTATTGCATATATGGCTGCTTACATCTATAATCAAGTGAAGAGAATGGCATCACCAATAAGTGATGTCTCATCTTGAACACCTTAAAAGGAGAAGTGATTTTAGCATTCAGAGAGAGAGAATTGCTTTTTCCACTTCAGAAAGTTAGCATCTACTGGGAAACTCATAAGGGACCTTCACCTGAGTCCCTGATTTGCAGCCTGCCCTATGGAATTTGAATTTGTGCATCCCCATGGTCTCATGAGATAATTTAATAAAATTTCATACTATTTAAAGATATCTCTTGTCAAACAAAGTTATTTGTTTCTCTTGAGAACCCTGAATAATACATTATTAATGTTAGAAATATCATTGATTTTGTGTGTTGTTATTTTACCCTCCATTTGCTGAATTAGTTAATAACTCTTTTTGTTGTTGGGGATTTTTCAGAATTTTGTACAGATAGGATCATGTCACCTGTAATTATGGAAAGTTTTACTATATCCTTTCCAATTTTGATGCTTTCTATTTTTTTTTCTTGCTTAATTATTCCAGCTAGAACATATACTAGTGTGTTGTATAATACTTATGACAGTGATCATCCATGTCTTGTCCTTGAATATATGTTAGCTGTGGTATTTTCTCATATGACCTTTATCATTTTGAGTTAATTTCTTACTCTTTTCAGTGTTTTTACAGGAAGGGTGCTTGATTTTTCCAAATTGTTTTCCTGTATCAATTTAGATGGTCATGTTTTTATTTTATTTTTTATGTTTTTTAACTTCATTTTATTAATATGTTGCATTGTATTAATTGAATTTCTTATATTTAACCACCATTGCATACTTGGGGTAAATCTCAATTGATTATGGTTTATAATTCTTTTAACATGCTCTTGAATTTTGTTAGAATTTTGTGAGTATTCATGTATAAATATTCATAAGGGATATAGGTCCATAATTTTATTGTGTTATCTTTACCTGGATTTTGTATTAGTGTGATGCTAATCACTAGAATGAGTTAGGAAATTGCTTTAGTTTGCCAAAGGGCTGCCAATGCACCCTACCAGAAATGGGCTGGCTTTTATAAAGAAGATTTATATGGAGTAAAATCTTACAGTTCCAAGGCCATGAAAAGTCCAAACCAAGGCATCATCAGACATGCTTTCACAACAAAGTCAGCTGCCACACACTGAAGTAAGATGACAACCAATCTCTGCCAAGATTTGAGGGCAACCACGCATAAGGCTTGTCTCCTTCCAAGTCTCATATATCAGTCTTGGCTGCTTCACCCTCTTCCTGAGTTCAGCTACAAGCTATCAGGCATATAGCAGGGTCAACTCCTCTTGAGCTGCTCTGTGAGCCCAGTCTTTCAGGAACTTTGCCCTTAAGCAATCATATAGGCCTTTCTCACATGGCAGGATTAAACATGGTGGCATCCTTCTGTGTCTTTCTGTCTCCCTATGTATTTCCTTTTATAAGAGACCGAGCAAGGTGGGAGGGGAGAAATAACCTGAGTCATACCTCACTGACATAGTCCCATCAAAAGCCCTAAAGGAATCTTATCAAGTAATCAAATCAACCAAAGTTAATGCATCAAATGGTATCCATAGGAATAAATTAGTTTATAAATGATAATTTCACTTTTTGGGATTCATAAAATAATCTCCAACTGTCACAGAAGTGTTCCCTCAGATTTGATTTTGTGGAGTATTGTTTTTGGATTGTTGTTGCAGATCACTAATAAACCCATCTGGTCCTGTGTTTTTCATTGTTGTGATATGTTGATTACTGATTTGATCTCTGTCAGTAGAGATCTTCTATTTCTTCTTGAGTCAGTGTAGTTAGTTGGATTAGTCTGCCAAAGGAGTGCCAATGCAAAACACCAGAAATCTGTTGGCTTTTATAAAGGTTATTTATTTGGGGTAAAAGCTTATAGTCCCAAGGCCATGGAAAGTCCAGCTCAAAGTGCCGTAAGAGGTACTCTTTTCACAAAAGTCAGCTGCCACATGTTGAAGCAACATGGTGGGCAATCTCCGCATGATCTTTTTCCTAGGATTCCTCTTCTTGTTAAGACTCCATGGGGGTCAGCTGTAAGCTATCAGGCAAAGGGGTCATCTCTTTCTGGGCACCAGGGTCAAAAATGACAGCGCTCTCTCTCTTCTTGTGTGTCTTGTTGAATGAGAGTCTGTTTATATCAGCCCACTAAGGGCGCAGGGACTCGATCTGAGTTATGACTGACATAGCCCAATCTGTAGCTCTAAACTGATTTTATCAAGTAGACTTAATCAGAGGCCTCTCAACTGAATCCAATATAATCAAAAGGATGTCACACCGAGAAGAACAGATTAGTTTACAAACATATTCTTTCTCTTCTTAGGATTCATAAAATAATCTCAAACTGTCACAGAATTTTATGTTTCTAGGAATTTATCCATTCCATCTAGTTTATCTATGCTGTTGTGGCACAATTGATCATACTATCGACTATCACTCCAGTTTATTTCTATGGGGTTGATGGTAATGTCCCTCCTTTTATTTCTGATTTTAGTTACTTTGTGCTCTCTCTTTTAGTCTTTGTAAAACTAGCTGAAGTTATGTTGATATTATTGTTCTTTATATAGCAGCATATTTTGGTTTCATTGATGTTCTATATTGTGTTTTATTCTCTATTTCATTATTTTCCACTATAATCTTTTTTGTGTCATTTACTGCTTTCTTTGGGTTTATTATGCTGTTCTGTATCTTGTACCTCCAGCTGTAAGATTAGACCACCTTTTGTAAATATTTCCCCTGTTTCGTTGTAAGAATTCCGTGCTATAAATTTTCTCTTGCCACTGCTTTTGCTGCATCTCTAAGATTTGTTATGTGTTTTTTTTTTATTCACCTCAAGAGATTTCTTAATTGCCTTTGTTATTTCTTCTTTGATCCACTGATTGTTTGAAGAGTGTATCTTTTAATTTTCATGTATCAGTGAATTTTCCAGTTATACCTCTAGTATTGATATCTTGCATCATTTCAATGTTGTCAGAGAAGATTGCTTGAATGATGTAAATTTTGCTAAGTTTAGTAAGTCTTATTTTGTGACCTAACTTAAGATCTATTTTGTAGAATGAGCCATGTGTGCTGGAGAAGAATGTGTATTCTGATTTTATTGGTTGAAGTGTTCTTCATATATCCCTCAGCTCTAGACTGCTTAGAGTATCACTCTCATCTTCCATTTTCTTATCAATCTTCTATCTAAATATTCTTACCATTATTAACTGTTGGCTCTAATATCTATTACTAGATCATGGAACCGTCTATTTCTGCTTTCAAAAGTGTCAATATATAATTCATTATTGTGGGTTTCTCCTGTTTCAGTGCATATATATTTATAATTATTATGTCTTCTTGTTGATGAAACTTGATCCATATATAATTGCACTTATTTGTCCCTTTTAACAGTTTTGGACTTCAAAACTATTTGATTTATTACTATAACTACTCTACTTTTCTTTTGGTTACTGTTTACATGGAATATTTTTCCACCCTTTTAATTTCAACCAAGCTGTGCCTTTGAATTAGAGTTTATTGTAAAAAGTATATACTATTAACAATTGTCCAATCTCTGCATTTACTTGTACAGTTTAGTCCATTTCCATTCAAAGGAGTTACTAATAATGCAGAAGTCTCTTCTGCCATTTTTGCTTTCACACATTGTTTGTTTTATACATTTTTGCCCCTTTTATCTTCCATTAATATCTATTTGACTTTTTTATTGTAGTATTTTGAGTCTCTTCTCATTTCCTTCTGTTGATTGTTCAGATATTTTCTTTTTGGTTATCACTGGGCTTAAATCAGAAACTATAAAACCTCATTTGATTTGATACCAAATTTGTTCCTATAGCCCACCATCCCATCACTTTTTTTGTTGTTGCACTTGCTATGTATCATAACTTTACAAATTAAATAGCCTAAACCATAGAATTGCCTTTACTTTTCAAACATATGATTTTTAGAACCTGTTCAAATAAAAGTCTGGCACATACAAAAAATACAATACAATATTACATGAAGGTTCATAATTACCCATATAGTTACCTTTACCAGAATTTTTTAGTCTTTCATGCTGCTTTCATCTACTCTCTAGTGTCCTTTCCTTTCCATCTGAAAAACTCCCTGTAGGATGGCTTGTAGGACATGTCTAGCAGTGATGAACAGCCTCAGCTTTTGTTTATCTTGGAATGTGTTAAGCGCTTCCTCATTTTTAAGACATTATTGGATATAAAGTTCTTTGTTGAAATTTTTTTTTTCAAGACTTAATTACGTCATCTCACAGCCTTCATGTTTCCATGGCTTTACTGATAAACCAGCCCTTAGTCTTATAAGGACTGCCTTATTTGAAACATGCTGCTTTTCTCTTCCAGCTTTCAGAAGTTTCTCCTTCTCATGTTCACTTTTTCTCATCTTTTTTCTTTGTGCTCTTCAACCTGAATAATTTTAATTGTGCTGTTTTCAATTTCACTGCTTCTTCCATCTGTATAATCAACATCTGGTCTTCTTTGAAGATTTCTGATGTTTTATCTTGCTCCATTAGATGGGCCATGATTCTTCTTTCTTTGCCTTGTAAACTTTTGTTTTACAATGTACATTTTAATATTTTAATGGTTTAACTATGGGAATTAGTCCCTAAGATGTCTGTTTCTTAAGATTGTATCCAGCTGTTTATATGCAAAATATATCATTCAGCATCAGGAACTAACAAAAACAAAAAACAAATCAATGCAAAAAACTTCATTTATTGCCTTTTGAAATGTGCTCTGTGTTAATTGATGTTCTCCTGAGAGATTAGCTCTCCTACAAAGAAGAACAACCTCAGACAAAAACGTGAGGTCTAACAGTTTTAGATTGTATTTCTTGATTCAGGACCACTCTGTTACTGAAATCAATGAACTGTTTTTTAAAGTTTTGAGGAAGATAGATTGGCTCTTCATTGTAGTGTTTCAAAGATTCTGTGGGTGAACAGACTCCCAAGTATCTTATGCTGCCATCTTGTTGCCTAGAAGCAATCAAAATAATATTAAGAGCAATAAAAATAATTTATGGATGCAAATTTTATCCCCAGTGAAAAGATTAACAATATAATGCAAGGAAATATTTTTTAAAAAAATCCAACAGTGAAATAAAATTTAAGATTAAATATTAAATTAACCAAAATAAGTCTGGAGAGAATTATCAGAATTTTAACATTATATTGCAGTACTAGAACAAAACAGGATAGCTTAAATATTAAGGTATAATACTGTACCTTTTAATGTTAGACAAATTCAACATAACTCTTGCTCACATGTCAGGAGTCAGGCAGAGCTAGAGATCTAACATTGACCAGATTTAGCTCCACCAAAAATGTGTAACTATGCACTTCCTTGCTCTTATCTTTACTCATATCTGTCCTTATCTTTATCTTCCCATCTTTCTTTATCAGTACCTTGACATTCATACCACCCTTCCATCATTATCACCCACCACAAGATTGCCCCATCCAGGGTACCAGGTATATTTTTAGATTTAATGATGAAGTAAAACACTAATTTGCTAGACCCTTCTTAAAAATGCCATCCTGATTATTAACTTTTTTTTTTCAACCAGTATAAAAGCTGTGAGAAAAACCCCTCATGGGGAGTATGATTTCAAATTGTACATCTCAGGCCTCCCACCAGCAAATGCAACCACTTTCCATCCTAGCCTAGTTTGGTGTTTTTCTCAATTCTTTCATGCCAAGTGAGAAAAGCCATCAAGGACCACCCCAGCCCCTCTTCCTTATGACATAAAATGAAAATAGCATATAAGTAATGATTTTAAGTGTAAGTTGCATAAACACTCCAATTACTGATCCTGTAATTAATTCTACTAAAAAGTAAGATGCAAATTTATGATATCTATAATAAACAGATAACTCGTAAAAGGATGTAAAAATGTATACATGTAAATATAAGCATATAAATACAGATGTGCAAAGCATTACTATTAGAAAATTAGATTTTTTTATTCTAGAAAAGTAAATGAGAATATAAAATAACAGTAGAACCAAAATTACTTAACAGAGCTTCAAATCGCATTTAAAAATTGAGAGAATTAAAAGCATAAACAGAATTTTTAAAAAATGACATTGAATAATTGTCAGGGATAAAATTCTAATTTTGTTGAAATTTAGGTCAAATAAGTCAGGTATCCTCTTTGATCCTTACTTTTGATCTTCTGCCAACATAGCTTCACTATTAGAGATCATATTTTGGAATCTCACCAATAAAGATTCAGCAAAAAAGATTTGTCATTAAAAGTTTTATGAATTATTTCTTTGACTATTACTTATATTATTTGAAAGTACACTTAATGATTATAAAAATTTGATTTCAATTCTAGAAGAAAAACTCCCTCATGGGGATTTTCAAGGAGTGAGCATATCTTATTGAGGGGGTCTTGATATATAGCATTTTAAAGGTCACCTATTGTGAAATAAATTGTTGCTGGTCTTTTAAACTGCAAATAAGCATTTCCCATTATCATCAAATTTTTGATGAATTGAAGAATTGTTGTCATCAAAGCTAGGATTGTGGGAAGATGATGATAGACTAAAGGCAGAGCTGAATGCTCTCACAAAAATAAGGGAGAAAGAGCCAAACGCTGCCTTCCTTTGGGGGTCAGCAGGTCAGAACATTGCTATACAACTCCCAGGAGGGAGAAGGACAGCGAGATGAAGAAGCCAAAACAACAAACATGAGTTACAAAATCCCCGTGGTGGTGGAAAGGGCCCCCTCCCCCTCTTAAGATATTAAGCTCAGATAAAATCCCTGACTTACTACAGTCAACTGAGAGGGGAACTGACATCTTAATTCCTGTCAGATGTTTCAAGGGAAAAGGGAGGTTGGGGTGCTTTTTTTTTCAGTGAATTTGGCCAGCTGAGCCCACTTTGAATCTCTAATCTGGAGATTTAACTCAGGAACACAGAAAAGCTGAGACTGAAACACCTCCATGGAAGGTGAAATGACAGGCACCATCTGCTGGCTGGTCTGGAAATTGTGTGGACAAAAACTGTTCTTGGCAATCTCTATATCCTGCCTCTGGGAGAAAATCTGCATCCCACTAGTGAGTGCCTGGCCTGATTTTGATAACTTAAGCTGGGCAATTTAAAGACTTAGAATAACTTGAAACAAATATCAAAAGGAGCTGCTGAAAAAAAATAAGCAAGGGAGAGAAATAGGCCATCAGAGAAAATTCACCAACATATGCAGATGCCTAGACATCTACAAAAAATTACAAGTCATACTAGGAAAAAGGAAAAGATGGCCCAGCAAAAAGAACTAACCAAATACCCTGAAGAGATACAAGATTTAAGACAATGAATCAGTGATAATCACACAATTCTCCTAAATCACTTCAAAGAATTTAAATAAAATATGACTAAAGATATAAAGGATATTAAGAAGATACTGGAAGGGCATAAAGAACAATTTGAAGGCCTGAAAGAAAAGTAACAAAACTTATGGGCATGAAAGACATGAAAAATGAGAATAAAAATACATTAGAGACACATAAAAGAAGATTTGAATTGCCTGAAGACAGAATTAGTGATTTAGAAGACAGAACATTTGAACTAGAAAAGACAGGAGAACAGAAAGAGAAGAGATGACTGTATTTAAGAACCTTTTCTTTTGAAATTGAAACTTAGCCTAATATTATATGTTGCCTAAGAATTGCCTACTGAGACTCTCCTTGTTGCTCAAATGTGGCCTCTCTCTAAGCCAAACTCAGCATATAAATGCATTACTTACCCCTGGCATAGGACGACTCCTGGGGATGAGCCTCCATGACACTGAGCGATTATTACCAAGTGCCAGCTAGCAATGCACCTGGAAAAAGACCTTGACCAAAAGCGGGAAAGGGTAAATATAAATAAGTTTTTATGGCTAAGAGATTTCAAAGTGAGTTGGGAGTCGTTCCAGAGGTTACGCTTATGCATGTTTCAGCAGGATCTCATTAACTGCCACAGTAAATATTGCCTCAAGTAGCAGGGCTCCTCAGGGCTCTGGAGACATCCAGACACTATAGGCAGGGCAGACAGCTCTGGAGTTTGGTGCCCTGCCAGTGGGCCCTACTTGGCAATTTATAATCCCCAGTGTGACTGACTTGGACTCAGTTGTGGTTTCCCTACACATGGCCTTTCTGCCCCTTCTATTTGAACCTATGGTTATTACTAGAGTTGATAGCTGTATGTCCAAAAGACCTAAATCTTTGAGCTGTCCATGTGAGAGTTGGGCTCTGAATCTCAAAAGAGTGGTACAACCTACTCTCCAGTTCACTGGACTCATCCAAGACAACTAATAAGGAGATTATGATGGACAACTCCCATCCCAAGGAATAGAGTAAGTCTGGAACTGCAAGCAAGATAGCCCCATCCATCTCCCCATGGGAACAAAGCCCTATCTCAATTAGATGCAGAGTTGGCATCACCATCCCAGTATCCTCAGGATTGGAGAATGAACAATGGACTAGAGTAGACTAACTGTAATTTTACTATAGACTTATTGTTTTTCTAGCAACAGAAGAACTTTTAATATTCATATGGAGGCAGTGGCCACCAGAGGTTCTGAGGGGAGGGAGAGGGGAAGAAAGGTGCAATATGAGAGCATTTTTGGGACATTTGAATTGTACTGAATGACATTGCAATGATGTATACAGGACATTATATATTTTATCATAACTTAGAAAATTGTGCAGGAAAGAGTATAAAATATAATGTAAACTATAATCCACACTTAATAGTAATGGTCCAATATGTGTTCATCAATTGTAACAAATGTACCACACTAATGAAGGATGTTGTTAATGTGGGAAGGTGTAGTAGAGGTAGGAGTTGGGCATATGGGAGTCTCCTATATTTTTTATATATCACTTGTATAATCTAAAGTATTTTTAAATGCATTAAAAATATAAATAAAAGGGCAATTCACCAAGAAGAAATAACTATACTAAATTTTTATGCACCTAACATGAATGCACCAAGATACAAGAGGTACCCACTGGCAAAACAGAAAGGGAAAATAGATGTTTCTACAATAACAATTGGAGACTTCTATACATCACTCTTACTATTGAATATAACATTTGGACAGAGTATAAATAAAGAAACAGAGTACTTGAATAATATGAAAAGTGAACTAGGCCTGTATTAATCAACCAAAGGGGTGGTGATGCAAAACACCAGAACTCCACTGGGTCCTACAAAGGGCACCCACTTGGGGCAGAAGTTTACAGCTACCAGGTCACAAACTAAGTAAATTTCCTCACCAAAGTCTGTTGCCACGTATTGATGCAAGATGGCAGGCGATGTCTGCAAACGTTCAACCTTCCCCTTCCTCTGAAGGCTCTGTGGTCCCAGTTTCTTCTAATATCAGCTGTAGACTGGCATAAGTCTTGTCCCTCTCATGGGACTCATTTCTCTCCAAGCTCAGCTGCTCAGGCCTCTGGTCTCTGCAGCTGCAAACTTTCAGGTGAACAGCTCATCTTTCTTCCCAGGGCTTTTGCGATGTTTAATGGAGCCTTCTCTGTTTCCTCACATATCTGCTTCTCTTTTTCTTTGCTTTCCAGGCTACAGGATCAAAACTCCCTTGCATCCTCCTTCTCCACATCTTTACTTCCCCAGGCTCTGCATCAAAACTCCAATCTCCCTTCTCTGTCATGTGGTTGTTCTGTGAGTCCCTGCCCACCAAGGGGGTGGGGTCTCAACATCCTACTGACATGGACCAATCAAAGCCTCAATCATTATTTAATCAGTTAAAAGTGAAACCTCTGAATCCAATATAATCTAATATGCCCAGAGGAAAAGACCAATTTGCAAACATAATCTATATCTATTTTTGGAATTCATAAATAATATCAAACTGCTGCAAGACCTAACAGACATCTATAGAGCATTACACCTCAAAACAGCAGGATATACTTTCTTTTCAAGTGTTCATGGATCCTTCTCCTAGAGAGACCATATGTTGAATTACAAGACAAATCTCAATAAATTTAAAAGGATTGAAAATATATGAAACATTTTCTCTTTTCATAATGGAATGAAGCTGGAAAACAGTAATGGATAGAAAAAGGGAAAATTCATAAATATGTGGAGATTAGACAACACACTTTTAAAAAATCAGTGGGTCAAAGAAGAAATTGTAATTGAATCCAGCAAATATCTTGAGATGAATACAAATGAGAATACAACAAACCTAAACCTATGGGACACTGTAAAGGCAGTGCTGAGAGGGAAATTTATAGCCCCCAATGCTTAAACTAAAAAAGAAAAAAGAGCTAAAATTGAAGATTTGATTGCACACTTGGAGGAACTAGAAAAAGAGCAGCAAACTAATCCCAAATCAAGCCAAAGGAAAGAAATAGTAAAAATCAGAGCAGAAATAAATGAAATTGAGAAGCAAAAAATGCAAAAGAGAGAACCAAGAAAACCAAAAGTGGTTACTTGAGATGGTCAACATAATCGACAAACCCTTAGGTAGACTGACAACTAAGAAATGAGAAAAGATGCTAATTAAATCAGAAATGAGAGGGGGGACATTAAAACTGATCCTGAAAGAATAAGAGATCATAAGAGGATTCTATGAACAACTATATGCCAAAAATCTAGACAATGTAGAGATGGACAAATTCTTAGAAACACACAAACATCCCACAATGACCCTAGGAAAAAACAGAAGACCTCAACAAACCAATCATGAGTGAAGGGATAGAAATAGTCATCCAAAACCTCCCAAAGATGAAAAGCCCGGAACCAGATGTCTTCACAAGTGAATTTTAGCAAGCATTCAAAGATGATCTAATACTTATCTTGCTCAAGCTCTTCCAAAAAATTGAACAGGAAAGAATAATACTGATCTCATTCTATGATTCCAGCATCACCCTAATACCTAAACCAGATAAAGATATTACAAAAACAGAAAATTACAGACAAATATTTCTAATGAATATAGATGCAAAAATCCTTAACAAAATACTTGCAAACAGAATCTAAAAGCACATTAAAAGAATTATACACCATGATCAAGTGGGTTTTATCCCAGGTATGCAAGTGTTCTTCAACACAAGAAAATCAATTAGCATAATAAACCGCACTGATAAATTTAAGAAGGAAAATCACATGACCCTCTCAATTGATGCAGAAAAGACATTTGACAAAATATAGCACCCTTTCTTTATAAAAAACACTCCAAACTATAGGACTAGAAGGAAGCTTTCACAATATGGAAAAGTGCATATATGAAAAACCTACTACTTGAGCTAGTATAGTACTCAATGATGATAGACTGAAAGCTTTCCTGCTGAGATTAGGAACAAGACAAGGATGTCCATTGTCACCATTGTTATTCAATATTGTTCTAGAGGTTCTAGCTATAGCAATTAAGCTAGATAAAGAAATAAAAAGCACTCAAATAGGAAAGGAAGGAATAAAACTTTCACTATTCTCTGATGATATGATCCTATATCTATAATCTCCTGAAAAATCCACAACAAAGCTACTAGAACTAATAGATAAGTTCAGCAAAAATTAACTCAAAATGGGTCAAGGATTTAAATATAAGACAACAACCATAAAACTCCTAGAAAAAAAATGTAGGAAAACAACCTCAAGATCTTGTGGTAGGCAGTAGTTTCTTAAACCTTATGCCCAAAGCATGAGCAACAAAAGAAAAAAATAAATAAATGGGACATCTTCAAAATTCAACACTTTTGGACCTCAAAGAACTTTGTCAAAAGAGTGAAAAGGCAGACTACTTAAAGGGAGAAAATATTTGTCAATTACATATCTGGTAAGGGTTTAATATCCATGACATATAAGGAGATCATACATCTCAACAAAAAAATGACAAAGTATCCAATTCAAAAATGGGCAAAAGACTTGAAAAGACAACTGTCCAAAGAAGAAATACAAATGGCGAAGAAACAAATGAAAAAATGTTCAAAATCACTAGCGATTAGGGAAATGCGTATCAAAACTACAATGAGATATCACTTCACATCTATTAGACTGGCTGCTACTAAAAAGTTGGAAAACTGTAAATGTTGGAGATAATGTGGAGAGATAGGAACACTTATTCAATGTTGGTGGGAATGTAGAAAAGTACAGCCACTGTGGAGGACTGTTTGGTAGTTCCTAACAAAGTTGAATATAGACTTGCCATGGGACTTGGCAATACCATTGCTAGGTTTATACCCAGAAGAACTGAGAGCAGTGACACAAATAGATACCTGCTCACCAATGTTCATAGCAGTGTTATTCACGATAGCCAAAAACTGGAAACAGCCCAGGTGTCCATCAACTGATGAATGCATAAACAAAATTTGGAGTATACATGTGATGGAATATTATGCAGCAGTAAGAAGAAATTAATTTATGAAGCATATGACAACATGGATGAACCTAGAGGACATTATGTTGAATGAAGCAAGCCAGACACAACACAAGGACAAATACTGTATGATTGTGCTATTATGAATAAATATAGGATAATTATATTGTTTAAACTTGTGGAGTAAGTATTAGAATATAGGTCACCAGAGAATAGAAGGCGGGTAGAGAGTGGAAAGCTAAGGGTTAATCTATACAGAATTGGTGAAAAGGTTTTTTGTAAAACTTTGGAAATGAATAGAAATGGTTAAAACATGTCATGGTGTTTGTAATTAGCAGTGTTATTGTATGGGTATGACAGTGGTTGAAAGGGAAGTCTAAGGTCATTTATAGTACTAGAAGGAAAGGTAAAAACTGTAACTTGGGACTCTGTAAGGTAGTAAAATCTCATGTAAAACACGAATATGGGTGATATTGCATTTATAGGACTATTTTTACAAAATATAAGTATAAATATACTAGAGAGAAAGAAAAAGAATAGCAGCTATGTACAGCAGCCAAGGCATAGAGAGATTGAGCAGTGATGAGTTTTGTTTGTTTGCTTTTTGTTAATTATTATTACTGGAATAATGTAAGTGCTTTGGGAATTATTGGGATGATGAATGCAAAACATGTGATTACACCAAATGCCATTGATTGTACTCTTTGGATGGATTTAAGCTTTATTATTATGTATGAAAAATTTGAAAAAAAATTTTTAAATGAAAAAATAAACTTGATTTGAAATTAAAAAGCTCATTAAATATGTAATAAATAATTTTGTAATTTTTTATCCAAACCATCATATGTCTCCTGAAATTCTGCCATATAAAGAGCTTTTCTTCTACCAGTTGCTTCTAAACCTACATTCAAATTGATTTCATTGTCATTAATTAATGAAAGGTCCACAATAATGAATTTCATGTAGTTTTATATAGAAGAAGTAAGCTTTCGGCCATTAATAAAATAATAGAAATTTTATTCACCTCAGCAATGATTTTTACTTTATATTCTTGTAGCTGTTTGGCAGTTTGATGAAATTATGAATTCCAAAATCTATATTAGATTATGCTTGTAAACTGGTATGCTAATGTGGGCATGATTAAGTTATGATTAGGGCGTTGACTGGGCCACGTCAGTAGGGTGTTGAGCCCCACCCCTTTGTGGGTGGGGGAATCGAATATAAAAGGCAAGGCACAGGACAGAGGGAGCAGTTTTTGAGAAGCACTTTTGATGTTGGAGTTTGGATGTTGGAGAGAAGGCCCCATTAGAAGAGAAGAAAGCTGTTTGCCTGATAGTCTACAGCAGACCTTGTGGAGGAAACAGAGGAGCTAAGCCCGGAGAGAAACTCAGCCCCGGGAAGAGAGAAACCCAAGAAGCCTGAACCCTGGCAAACGTCGGCAGCTGTCTTGCTCCAACACATGGCAATGGACTTTGGTGAGGGAAGAAACTTATGCTTTAAGGCCTGGTAACTGTGGACTTCTACCCCAAATAAATACCCTTTATAAAGACCAACCCATTTCTGGTATTTCGCATTAGTACCCCTTTGGCTGACTAATACAACTCTCATATTTCCTTTAATATAATAAAAGCCAATACACTAAAATAATAGAAGAAATTGTACAATTTGCTGCTGTTGAATGCAAAACCTCTGGTATGTTGATGAATTAGCTGATAATCCCAAATGAATGAAGAAACCACTATGTACTCCTTGTGATGCCTGTCTCAAAAATATCCATTCATCAGCTGGTGCACATTCCTAGAAAGAAGTTAGTTATAATGAACCACTTAATGCAAAATTCTTGAAATTGTGGATTTTCCAAGTGTTTTCTTTAACATAGGTCAAGGTATATAATAAATATTTAGTTAAAAATATTAAATAAAAAAGATTGAAAGTTCAGCTCTGATATAATTCATAGAAATACATCAGCAAAAATATAAAGAAGCTTTGTATGCACAAAGAAAAATACTTGGAAGAAAACATATCTAAAGAAGAATAACATTTACAAATGATTTCCATTTTTAAAGAATTTCCTTGTTTAATAATTTCTGTACAATGAATCATATTCATTGCTATGATATTGGTACAGTTTTAAATATAAAGTTATTTCATTTTGAAAAATATGGTGTTACATCCCTGGTCTTTAATGATATGGCCTTTCAGCACAGATTAATTAAGCATTTCTCTAGAAATACCTACTCTTTTACCCAGTTATAAATTAAGACATCACAAATGAATACCAAAAAATGCTGCTCAACATTATGTGGCTTCTAAAGAAAAGGCAAATTTTCTTCTACAAATCTGACACAGCTGCAATTGTCCTTGAACATTTATCCCTGTATTATGTCAAGCAATCTTCCTTGGAAATTAGTCCCAGAGATGACCACATGTTGCATTATCTGTCATCCTCAATATAAGAGGTGTCTTGACATTATCAGGGTGAAAGGCAAGGGATACTGCACTCTGTTCGTGTTCACAGTAGTAGCTCCTGGTATACTCGCACTGCATAACTTCCAGGTGAACTTTCTATATGACCAGAACCTGAACAAAATTTTTGTTTGATTTCTTTTACCTCAGAAAATAATCATGCACTAAAATTTAAATGTAGGTTATCTAAAAGGAAACAAATACTATATTACAGAAATTAAGGGTTCCTTAAATGGTTTACATATTTTCAATGTGAGAAAAACTAGAGGTTGAAAAATTTCTAGACAGATAATGCTGGACAAAGTTTTTAAACAAATTAGACTCATGGTAAGTATTAATTAAAAAGTTAGAGCATTTTAGATTATCTAAAAAAAGGGGGATATTATTAGAAGGATATGCATATATATAACATGTAGGCCTTATCTAGGTAATGCTAGAATTTATAGAAACAGAAATATAGATCTGATGAAATCAGATCATCAAGCAAAGTACATATTTTGAAAATATAATTGTTGGAAGACATTTGATTAAATAATCTGTTAAACACATCTGAAAATTAATAGTATTAAGTGCTCTATAATATTAATACACATAAGGTTTTAATTTCTGACCTGTCATTTGTAAAAAATAATATTGGATAGAAAAGAAGAGTAAATAATGTATTTAAACTATCTTTGTTCATTAGTTACATAGCATATTTTTTTTATTTGCTTAACTTAAAGTAGGAATAGAATGTTATAAACTTGAGCTCTGGACACAATCAAAATTGGTAGAACCACCTGGCCAACAATACTTAATGGTTGTGATTCTGGGTAAGGAACATAAATTTTTATGCCCTTTTTCCATTTAAAAATGTGTATAATAGTAATATATATGGTATAAAGTTTTTAATCTGGATAAATGTGCTAATGAAGAGAAGTATTTATGAGTGTTATGTTCATTCAAATTATGCCATATATAGGTATATATAAATATACTAGTCTATTATATAATTTCCAAATGTTGATTTTTACTTCATTTATATTTGGCAGACAAACTAAGATTTTTTCAGAGATATTTTGCAAACTACTATTTATTATGATTTTCCAGAATCATTAGGCTGAATTTTTCTTTAAATGCCATTATTTCTATTAAAAAAATAGTTTGAAAGTCATTCATCCAAAATATCACCTTTAATTTCTCAACATTTTATAACACTTGATTGCTGTTATGGAAAGAAGGAATAACACAAATGTGCCTGTCTTCACCCTTATTGGCTTGACAAACTGAAGTGATCCAGCGATTTCTTTTTATGATATTTCTCTTGATTTACCTGATTACCATGCTGGGAAATGCAGGAATTATACTGATAATTCACCTTGATCTCCAGCTTCATACCCCCATGTACTTTTCCCTCAGTCATCTGTCATTTCTTGACCTCAGTTACTCAACAGTCATCACACCTAAAACCTTAGAGAACTTAGTGACTTCCAACAAGAATATTTCATTCATGGGCTGCTTCACACAGATTTTTTTTTCCTCTTGTCTGTTACTGAATTTTTCCTTCTCTCGTCAATGGCCTATGACTACCATGTAGCTATCTGCAACCCTCTACACTACCAGGTTATAATGTCCAGGAGACTCTGCCACGCCCTCATCACTGGGTTCTATGTGATTAGTTTTGCTGAATCATTAGTCAACCTTCTTTTCATGAACAGTTTGCATTTCTGTGACTCCAATGTAATCTATCAGTTTTATTGTGACTTAACTCCAATTTTAGCCCTGTCCTGCACTGACACTGGTGACACTGAAATCCTGATAATGATTTGCGCTAGTTGAAACGCAATGGTGTCTCTGAGCAAAATCTGTTTCCTACATATCTGTTTTGTCTACTATATCTATTTTGTCTACTATTCTGAAAATTAATTCCTCTTCAGGAAAGCACAAAGCCTTCTCTACCTGTGCCTCCCACCTCCTGGGAGTCACTATCTATTACAGAATGCAATTTTTATTTATTTAAACCCCAAGAAGTCCTACTCTTTGGGCAGGGATCAAGTGGCCTCTGTGTTTTACACTATGGTGGTCCCCATCCTGAACCCACTCATTTATAGTCTTAGGAACAAGGAGGTGAAAAATGCTCTCTTTAGAGTCATACAGAAGAGTGAGGATTCCAAGAAATAGACGTGATGGTAATGCTAATATTTAAGTGCATCTTTTCTATTTGGGTATTTACTTGGTTTCTTTATAAACACAGTAGCATCTTTTAATAGTTTGCATTTCTGTTGAGCCATCCTCTATTAGACCATGCATTCTCTGGAACATATCCAAGAATGTGTTTTCAGAAATCTAAATAGTTATTAGAGGCCATTATATATGGATTAATTCCATGGTTTAAATATATGTGATTTTAAGGGCTACTAAAGTGAAAGAGAAAAAAAGTTGTTATTCTTCAAATTGTATTATAGAAATTCCCATGCATATTCTAATTTCAGAGAATTTTATTATGGAGAGCTCTTTGATAAATTACTCAATTTATTCTGTAAGGAAGAAATTTAGATTAGTCTTAAAGAGTACTTTTTTGGACTAGAAAATATAGGGTTTTGATTCCAGATTTTTTAGCTGTTTGGCTGTATATTCCTTAGTAAATCACTGATAGTTTAAATCGTTTCCTCAACTAATCCAGACAATAATGCTACATGCATAGAGTTATTTTAAAGATGAAATTATTTGACAAAGGGAAATAATTTAATGTAGTACTAATAAATTTTGACCATGATCATCAGAAAGCTTATATTCTTAAAAAATTTTATATATCCCACAGCTTTTGTTATAAAAATTATTGGTGGGGTTTTATATGTATTTTTGGCAAATCTTACTAACAAAGAAACAAACAACTATTAAAGGAAAAAGAGCACTGCAATATTTGTTCTTAGAGCAAAATAAAATATAGTGATAGAATTATGTTATTTTAAAAAGTGTATGAGTACATTGGTGAAAATCTGGAAATTATTTTCAATTATTAAATAAAATAGAAATATGCTAGTCATTTTTGAGAACTTTGTTCATGGTATTCTAGACATATCTTATATATAAAATATACCAAAACCTTTCTGTTATTCCAAATAAGAATCCTGTACATTTTAAGCAATAACTAATATTTCCTTTTAAAAGTACCTCTACATAATCTGGAGTTGCAGTTTTAATATTGCTACCATTGATGCATATTTAAGAAACTATGTTTTCTTCATGTTCTTATATTTATTATTTTGATTTAAACTTAAGCAATGGTTGTTAGATATATATTATTTTGCCTTCAAGTGATTTGTATCTTTTAATTTATATTTATGTTTTAATTGCAAAATCATATTTCTTCATTTTCTTAAATGATTTTTGTAATATTAAAGGTCAAACACTTTTATAGGGTTAAAATATAAATGAATTCTCACAAGTTCATCATGTGTTTATTTAATTTATTCCAATATAAAATGTGTTTTATTATCCTCTACATCCTGAATTCCTAAAAAGTTTTTAACTTATCATATGTAAAATCCATATAAATTGCTGTATTAAGAATTTTTTTTGCTCTGTAATCTATGTTGTCTGGAATCTATATGTACTACAATTTCTCCAGGTTCATTTACACTTATCTGTCTTTGATAAGCATTTACTTTTTAATACTATACTTTTTATTCTCTCATCTTGTATATGCATTGTGTCTTTTCTTACATTTATAGACCTTAAATATTTTCAGACCTGTTTCATGAACTGTGTTGTCCTTTCTTTCATTTATGTACATTTCTACAATTTAGACAATTTATACTTTTGTTTTTTGTTTGCAATGATCAACAGTTTCTCTAATTTTATAGACAGTAATAATTTGAAGTGTTGCTTATGCTTTAATTAAATTCAGAATGTCGTCTTTTCTTATAATATATTTTAGAAAGCATTTATGAAGTTATTAAATAAACGTAATAAACTTTGGGCAATGTGAAAACACTAGACTATTTACATTGTCCCTATACTTTTCCTATTTATATTGGGGCATATCATATTTTTTGTAAGATGTCTGGAGTATTTAGACAAAATCCTTTTGTTCATGGTGGTATGCCAAAATTATATGTGTTGTAAAACTTGAGCTATTTAAAAAATGATGAAGTAAATAACACTGAAATGGGCATAACAAAATATAAAATCATCACATTTATAATTGTGTCTATCACAGCCATTTTGGAGCCACCACATTGATCTCACCCTAGTCTATCAGCTTCAGAACTATTCACATTAGTTTTGATGATGTCTGGAATATTTCTAATTTTTCTTTTCCCTGAAATTCCCTTTCCCCAGATAACGCATCAGTCTTTTCTCATTGTCTTGTTCATAAGACCATCCCATACCAACCCTTTTAAAATCTCACCAGCCTGTCCCTCATCAGTGTTGAATTTGTTTTCCATAGTAGTTATCCTTACCTAACACTGTATATATTTTTTGTTATGCCCTTTGTTTACTCTCAGTTTTCGCTCATTGACACCTCAATACCCACAAGAATTTTTTTCAATAATTTATTCCCAACACCTTGAAGAAGGCCTCAATAAACACATTTCAATAGCTGAATTTACAGATGTTGAAACTGGCGAACAGTGTTTTCATTGAATGCTCATGGTCAGACAACATTTTGAAGTCAAGCTCAAATTTGAACGCAGTCAGACTGACTTTAAAGCTCACATTCTTAATCATCATTTTATACATGATTTTTTTCTACTAAATTATACTACAATTATCAGAGTTGAAAATATGTAATATTAATATATAGCTTTTTAAATTTAAAACGTAAAAATAAATCCAGGGATATTTTTTAAGTATGTTACTGGCAGACTTCATTAGAGCTGCTAAGAAAAGACTGAAATTTTGGAGACAGCTACTAAATGTTCTAAAACATACACGCATAGTCCTACTTTTGAAAGAAAGAACTGTGTAATGGAAAGAGTTAATTATTAGGTAATGTGATCAGACTAGGGAGACAATCTGTATTCTTCAGATTTAGGTTGGTTGGTGTCAAAAAAGCCTTCAGAGACAGCGTGGTCCTCCAAAGGGTAAAGTATAGTCCTTGTGTGTGACCATGCAGACCTTAGCTGACTTGGCTTTGTGGATCGCTTTTTCTCTTGAGGTAATCCTGGTACACAGATTTCTCTTTTGTGGTCACTCTGCTATCTCCCAAGATGTTGTCCACTTCTGCAGGGTTGTAGAGGTTTCACATAGCCCTCTATCTACATTCCAGTCTGGGAGAAGGTGAGATTTTTACATTTAAAAACAATATCAGATTTTTCATCATATGGGAGCTTTTTAAGGCAAAATTCAATTTCTTTAAGAGAAATTGGACTACAGAGATTATGCATTTCTTCTGATGTTAAATATGTATGGTGTTGTATATTTCCTCTAAATTATCAAATTTAACAAATAATAGTTTTTATACCATTTTCTTATTATCCTTTTAATATGTAGTTGATTATAGTGATTTCCTTGCCTGTATCCCTTATGTTTGTAATTTTGGTTTTCTGACTTTTTAGTGGTTACCCCAGGGATTATTTTATGCATATTTGACTTATCACAGTCTACCTAAAATAGTATACCACATAATTTATAACATAGAACTATAAAGTAGTAGAGATTCACTTCTTCTTTCTCATTTATTTATTTTTGCCATAAATTGTACATTTCTATATGGTTTAAACCCAAGAATTAATCAATCTAGTTTTGCTTTAGGCAGTTAATTTTAAAGCAATTAAAATTTTAAAAATCAAATATTTGATATATTTACCTTCATTTTTTTTTTCATTTTCAGTGTCAGTTATGTCTATGTTTAGTGTCCATCTGTTTTCATTGACCTGCCTGGATGTTTTTTAAAATGCAATTCTGCTGGCAAAGTGTTATTTCTGTGTGTGTGTGTGTTAGTTTTCTGAAAAGTTTTTATTTTGTTTTTATTTTAGAAAGCTATTTTCCATGTGTATTTAATGAGCTATCTTTCATTACTTTAAATATATCTTTCCATTGTCTTCTGGCTTGGAACATAATCAATGGCAAGTCTCTTATAATGTTTATGTTTTTTTTTTTTTTACTATATGGACATGTATTTACCTGTGACTGCCTTTGCAATTGTGTACTTATATTTGTTTTGGAATAGTGAGTCTGATGAATCTAGCTGTGTTTTATGGTTGTTTGATTTGTTTTTTTTCTTTATCATTTCTGGGGGATAACTGCATTTTTGGCTCAATGATTTCATGCCTTTGCTTATTTTGGAAAATTCTCTCCATTATTTCCTTAAATTTTTCTTCTGATCCATTCATCTCTACTCTTGTTGTAGAACTCTAACTACATGTATATTAAATTGTTTAATATTATCCCACTGGTTTTTGAAAATTGTTTTCTCACTCTAGTTCTTCTTCTTCTTCTTCTTTTTTTTTTTTTTAACATGTTTGCTGTTTGATTATTCCTATTGGCTTATCTTCATGTTCATTCTTATTTTTTTTTTCCATTGATGTACTGACTCTACTGATGAACCTGTTGAAGGAATACTTTGTTTCTGATATTGTATTTGTGTGCTTTAAAAATCTTATTTCTAGCATTTCATTGGACCCTAACTTATAGTGTACTCTCTCTGATGAAATTTCTCATATATCTATGCATGTTTTTTATCCCCTTCACTAGATCTTTTAAACAAGTAATTGCCAATGTTCTTTAGCCAAAACCACTGGGAACATCTGTAGTTCAAAAAGTTGGCTTTAATTTTCAAAGGAGTGAGAAAGGACACATACCATGGGGAATTTTATTTCAAGGAATCTACAACCAACAATAATTTAACATGAGTAATACTTTGAATGGACATTCATTTCTTATTATTTTTTCTTCAGAATACTCCTTACCATTACCATATAGATATGGCCATGCTGTAGGTTTCCTCCAGCTAACGCTATACCCCTCTGGATGTTACCTTTGGTGATCAGTTTTCAGGAAGGGTAATGGGGTATTCAGTTTCTGAGGTCTCCTGAGGATTCCCTCCCATCACCCACTTCTCCAGGGGGGTGACATAACTCTTCCATTTGTTCTGTGTCACCACTTTGTGGACTGAAACTCCACAAATGTTGATGACTTCATCTAAAGGGATTTGGCTAAAAAAAAAAAGAAAGAAAGAGAAAGAAAGAAAGAAAGATAG
>JAQZBX010030976.1:0-26522 GCA_029593785.1 Cabassous unicinctus
TCTGTGCCAGGCACTGTTCCATGAGCTTGAGGTACACCAGGAACAAAACAGACCAAGACCCTGTGGGATGGCTGGCAAGGGACAGGAGGAATGGGAGTGGGATTGTAAACTAATTATGTGTCTTTACAGACAATGAGAAGGCAAAAGAGTTGCTGAGATCAACTGCCCCAAGCCCCAAGGAGAATGCTGGTCTCTCAGTGGGAATGTCCTGTGCCTTCTGCAAACACATCTGATTCTAAGCCTTTTCTGCCCATAGGGACAACGCACCAGAAACCAGTTCTGGAAAAGTCCAAGACCTGCCATGAGGGGGCATGAGGTGACCCAGCACCTAGCCAGTCCACTCTGGCAGTGTCCTCAGAAAAAAATCTGGCTTTCTTGTTGACCTAAAGTAAAAAAAAAGGTTGCTTGTCAAGGGTTGTTCAAACAAAATTAGCCAAACATTTTATCACCAAAGCAGGCATCACATAGTGCATGTCTGGGGCAGGTAACAATTGTCACAACTTATTAGACCTTCCCCAGATGCCTGACCTGATGGTGCATCAGCAGGAGCTGCCAAGTCCAGTCATAGCCACCGGCTCATCTATGAGGACTGACAGGATGGGGAAGTGATGCCCCTGGACATTCCTCAGCCAGTGTTCCCTGGGAGGCATGGCCCCAGAGGGTAGCAGTGCTTCCCCCCAAGCACACCAGTGGTTGAAGTTTTCTGAAAGTTCAAAACAGGAGCTGAATGGAAAGCTCTGAGTGATCAGGATAATAGACATCAGTGTGTGATGATAATGGCAATGACAGCTCCCATTGCAGAGCACCCACTGAAGCAGGCCAGAGTTAAGCACAACATACATCTGAGCTCATTTAACCCTACTTATAAAGGTGACCACAAGCCTCATTCCTCCTGGAATACTTTGGAAAGTGCATGGCAACTGTTAGTAATGGCACTGGGTCAGAGCATAGAGGGTCACCTGACTCATTGCACCCTACTCCCTGGGCTCCTGGGCAGGTGGCTCCTCCACTTCCTTCAGGCCTTAGCTCACATGTCCCCTCCTCTGAGGGGCCCTTCTGACATGTCTCTGAAGTTGCTGCCTGATCTGCTGTCCCATCCTGCCCATCCTGTTTCCTGTCTGCAAGTCTCTGCCCTTGTCCTGTCTGAGTCATCTTTATGCCCATCACCACTGACACATCATGTGGTCAGTGGTCCATGTGCTCTCATCTCTTCACATTACTGGGGAGCTTCCTGGGAGCAGGGGTTGCATCCCTTCTCTTCTCTGTTGTCCCACAGGGCCAAGAGCAATGCTGCCCCATAGCAGTTACTCATCAAGTATATGTGGATGGAAGGATGGATGAGTGAATGAATTAGTGAGAAGTCATAGAATAGAGGAACTGGGCCATGAACCCATGTTTCCTCTGCAAGGGTTTTTCAGTGTATGTGTGTGCATGCATCTGAGCATGTGGTAGCTGACCTGAGGGATCATTCTTTCTTAGTCACTTCGTGCATCTAGTTCAGGTGTTGCAGGCAACTAGGGCCTGGTCACTAAGCCTGAGAGAATCCCTTGGGCTGGAGAACAAAGCTCCTTGCAGAGATGTCAGGGAAGGTGGGGAGGCACTCAGGAAATATAAAATCTGGAGCTATGTTCAAACACCAGGAAGTGCTGGGAAGAAGATGAAGGAAGGGGCCCAAAACAGAGGACGGGACACAGGAGCTCAGGGTCCCAGCTCCATCATCAAGCAGCAGCATGACCTTTGTCTTGTCACCTCCCCTTTTATTCATGTGCCAAAAAGCAGCCTGTCCAGGGGCTGCTCTGAAGATGGAGGCCAGGGATATGGCTGTGCTTTGGACAAGTGCATGGGACTTGGATGGGAAGGCATTCACTTTGACTCTTCCTAGCATACATGGGTTCCCCCACCCCATCTCATCTACCATCCACCTGCAGGGTTCATCCCCTGTGCTGGGCTTAATTAAGGTCCCCAGCCAACCAGGTGAGCCCTGAAGAATCTGGCAGCTTAGACTATTAAACTTTCTAAGCCAGGACCATGGGTTAGTCCTGGGTCCATGCCCTTTGGTAGCCTCAGTTTCTCTGAGGATCTTCTGTACCTACTTTGTTGCACTTATTCAACCAATGTTTCCAGGTTATCTGCACTGTGCTGGGTACTATGCTACCATAGGCACAACAAAACACACAGCCTCTGCCCTGCTGGAAGTCAGTGTACAGTGGGGATAGTTTTCAATAAAATAGTCATCAAAATAGTTAACTGTCCTGGGGTAACTGCTACCAGGGGGAATTTGAGGGTCTGTGATGAGAGCATATCACAAAGGGTGGGGCAGTCAGGAAAGAGTCAAAGAGGAGAGAGTAATGGCCTTCAAGGCAGAGGAAACTGCCTGTGCAAAGGCCTTCAGGTAGGACAGAACACAGTGTGTTTGAGGGGCTGAGAGTCATCAGTGTGGCCTATTCCCAGTGATCTGACGATGATGATAATATGGAAGCAGCCATTTCTTCATCACCAACTTGGATGGCTGTTTTAGGTTTTTCACCCACAATCTTGAATATTCCAACCATTCATTGCACAGTTGGGGAAACAGGCTCAGAGTGGATAATCCACTTCCCAAGGTCACCCTATTGGTGAGGACCAGAGTAGGAACTGGAATCCGGTTCTGCTTGAGTTCACCTGCCAGGGATTCTTACACCTGTGAGGCACCAGAATCACCTGGGGAGGTGGTTTAAAATACAGATTCCTCAGCTTCCACTACAGAGATACATCATCAAGTCTCTTCTTATCCCTTGGGCCTCAGTTTCCCTTTCAGTAGACTGGAGGTGAGGTTTGAACCACCAGGCCTCTGCCAGCGGTCACATTCTAGGTTCTCCAACAGGGCCTTTAAGAGGAAAGAGTTCATACGCAGAGGCCTGGCACAAAGTGGGGCACTCACTAAATGCTTGGCTGGTGTGACTGATCTATGTCCTGGGGAAGGAGGTTGGCTCTGTCCCTGAAGGAGGAGGGTTCTTAATTACAAATTTACTAATCCCATAGTAGCTGCTAATAGTAAGTCCTATGTCTGAGTGTTACTGTATCATTATCATCATCATCATCATCATTCCTTTTCATACCTGTAAATGGCTTTTGAGCCACAGCAGTGCAGAGGTTAGACATGGGCTTTGAGGTTGATCCACCTGCACACACTTCCCAAATCTGCCTCTCTTAGCAGCAGAGAGTGAACTTGGATGAGTGCTTTCTCTCTGAGCCCCAAGGAGATGTTGTGAAGGTGAGATGAAATCACCCCCTGTAAAGTGCTCAGCATGTACCTGTCACATAGTAGGTGTCCAATCTCTGATTACTAGTATTAGTATTTTTAAAGTGCCTTCATCACAATCACAATCATTGACAGGAACTGGTCATCATTCATTTGCTGTGCAACCTCAGACAAGCTGCATTCCCTACTGCCCTGGAATCACTCTCCACCACTACTTAGGCTTTCCTGGCAGGATCTAGGGCTGTGGTAGAGCCCAGATCTCCTTCCCCAGCATGGGGCTGCCAGAGGATGACATGGTTACAAGAACCACAGACCCAGAGGCCACTAGCCTGGGCACAAGGATGGGGAGAGGGAGCAGGCCAGGTCTGACCTGGAAACTCTCATTTCACTCCCTTGCCTTAGGGGGTTAAACATGCATAGAGCCCATGGACCCCTCAACATCCCTCCTCCTAGCCTCTGTGCTGTCTGCAGCCTTTATCCTCAGATGACCTCACAGACATCAGGCCGGCAGAAGCCCCAGTGGCATTCCAAGCTGCTGTATCAACACTAACTTGCTCCCCTGCAGGAGGGCCCCAGCTAGACTTAAGCTCCAGCTTTTCCTCCTTGTTGCTCATGCTTGGCTGCTCTGACTGGATGGTGGTTGGGGATGGAGGTTGGGCACCAGGAGTAAAAAGGAGACTTGGCAGGCTCTGAAGAGTTGACTTGAAGGGTCTGAGCCACATACATAGGCAGGGTGTGCATCCCTCACCCCTCCCATTAGGGCAGAGACTGAGGTATGGGAGTTGGGTCAGGGAAGAGCAGGGACAGGTGGAGACACAGAGACAGAGTCATAAGGAGCAAGAGGTAGGGAGTACTTCTGTGCCACCTCTTCCAGGAAGCCTCCCCTGAAAGAACCTGCTCCCCAAACTGTTACTCTGCCTTTCTCTTAGGGCACTTCTGCTGTGCCTGTTGTTTCCAGCTGGCTGGGCCTTGGGTATCTCCCCAGCAGGGTTTGCTTGGAGATTATGGGGACTGTGCTGTGCTCACCTCCATCAATTCCAGCCAGATTCTGAATGAGGGGGCTGTGTGACCTGCCCAGGGTCACACAGTGGGAAGAGCAAGACCAGCCTTCACCCTCACCTCTGCCTGACCTGAGTTCTGGGCATTAGTAGCCTCTAAGACAACTTCTAAATTAATCAATTCCAAGTGGTTGTTGGCTTCAATTGTGGCTAAGAAGGAATCATCTGGACCCAACAAAGTTGCGGCATCTATTTCTGCCCCATATGACCCTTCCCCATTCATTCCCCATACCCAGTCCTGGCCATCATCACATCTGTCCAGAGGACTGCGGTGGCCTCCTCCCTAGCCTCCCTGGCTTCAGTTCTCCTGGGCTATCTGATTGATTGTTTTTGAAGTAGAAAACACTCCTAAGACCTCCACCCTGCCTCTGCCATCACATTAAAGATAGATTCCCCACACCTCAGTCTTGTACTCAAGGTCCCTCTAAGCCTAGACCCTGTTGACCTCACTGGCCTTCTTGAGGCTACACCTGAATATACTGCTATAGGCCATCCTCACTGAAACCACCATTCTTCCAAATAATCCTGGGCTTTGCACATTCTGTTCTTTCTTCTGAGAATGCCTTCCAAGCCTTCAATTCTAAGCAAATTCTTACTCATCCCTCAGAGCCCAATTAGGTTTAAGATTCTCCCTGAAAACATCTTGGACAAACATAGGGCCATTCACCCCTCCCTTGTTCCTCCCTCACCCAGTTCCTTGTGCCATAGGCTGCTGGGCTGCAATTTTATTTATGTGTTTATATGCTGTTGGCCTGTGAGATCATAAGGTTTGCAAGGCTGAGGCCAGTTCCTGTTCATTGCTCCAACTCCAGGGCCCAGCCAAGCAACAGGAAGGATTTGGCATTCATTCACCCACTCATTTATTCATTCATTTAAAAGTCTGTACTGAGCACTCCCTATGTTCCAGGCCTGTTCTAGGAGCTGAGGCTGCAGGTTAAGTGAGTCAGAATAGGTTCCTTCCCCAAGGAGTTTTTAAACAAAGCCACAATTTTGTATGACATTAATTCACACTAAGTGCTCTGAAGGAAAAGAAATGGATTTGAGAGAGACTTCTAGGAGGAGAAACTAATTTAGACTGGACGACTGGAGGATTGGAGGATGGTGGTCAGAAGAGGTAACATCTAGTTTGATGCCAGGAATTGGGACAACCTGCCAGGTAGAGGGGCCAGGTGAGCAAAGGCCTGAGGGGAAGGAGCAGAGTGACCACAGGACATGGAGGCCTGGGTGGTACACATGGAGAAGGTGGAAGACTAATGAGGTCAGAGAGGCTGCTGGGGGCCAGTTCACTCCATCTTCATGGGAAGGCTTGGGATTTGTTCTAAGAGCAGATGGAGGCATGGAAGGGTTTTGAGCCAGGAAATGATGGGATAATATTTGCATTTTAAGACAAGATGCTGGATGTGGCCTGCAAAATGCCAATCAACATGTCACTGCCATGTCCTCTCTCAGCCTAGGAGCACCAGTGTGATAGGGCTGGAGATGGAGTCTGAGGAGAAGCCAGGCCCCTCACTCACCCATGGTGATGGGTTGACCTTGGCCCAGACTCTTCCCCTCAGACCACCCCTTTCAGGAGGAAGGATGCCAAAGGGAAAAGGGTCAGCTGACAGCTCATGTGTTTCCATTGGCAACCCTCAGGGAACCCTGGTGCCTCCACTCTCCCTGTGATAGTCTCAGTGAGGATGGAAGTGTTAGCACCTGTGACACTCTGATGACGCCACTGGAGCTTGCTTGTCCCTCACTGATCTCTGATTAATTCAGTTTGGTTAAGCAGTATTTATGCTGGAAATTTAATCATCATTTTTGATGGTAAAGGAATTGAAAATAAACTGAAAGTGTCAGATGATGCATTAGGGTGGGTGATAGAATGTGAGCAGGGGGCACCTACCTGGCCTCCCCATTCATGTTTTATGGGCTGAAGAAATTAGCCAAGGTTCTGTTTCTATAATTGCAGTACCTAGAACCCAGGGGATGAGGTAAGAAGGGTGGGGAAGGGGTATGGGATGAGAAAGGGAGGAGAGAGGGTCCAGTGTATAGGCAGCATCAGGTGTCATTCAGGCCTTGCCCTAAGTCACATAGGAGGAGATGGACCCAGAGAGGGGCAGGGGCTGGTCCTCAGTGACACAGGATATCATGGGCAAAGTGAGGCTGTGGTCCTTCCTTCCCTCCTCCCACCACCAGGCCAGGGAAGGATAGGGCTGGGGTCTGGGCATTGAAGGGAGGGAAATCTTTGGCACACTCTGCCCCAGGATCCACCTACTTGGAGAGGGTAGACACTATCTGCCCGTTCACCTCAGGGTGGGAGGTGTCCATCTATGAAAGGGGCCACCTGACTAACAGTCTCTGTTGGGATGATGTGAGCTCTTGTCTCTGTGTGTTTGCAGAGACCAGGTCTCCTCAGCAGTATCTGATTTATCCCAGAGGACCCCAGATCCTAGTGAGGAACAGGACTCCCCTGTCAGATGATGTTCTTAAAGGCAAAGCTGTCTCTCCCATCAGACTGGGGACTCCTTAGGGCAGGACGCTCACTCTCCCCTCAAGTTGGCAGCTCCTGAGAGTGGGTCTGTGTCTCCTCCCTCACATTGTGGCCTTCTGAAATCCAGACTGTCCATTTAAGCTATCCATGCACACTCCTACCTAAGGCCTCCGTGAAAGCAATAGACAAGACTCCCCCATTGAAAGTCACTCTTCAGCTCTCTTTGCTGGAGTCTGTTGAAATCCAGATGGTCAGGCTTGATCTGTCTAGAGCTGGCAGACCTCCTGAGGAAGGCAGGAAGGGGGAGGGGCATCATGCTGACTCTCACATCACTTGGATCCCAGGGAAAGTCTGTGTCAGGAGAACCAAGGAGCCACTATTCATGAGGACAGGTCTTCATTATACCCTCTAGCCTGGGAAGGAGAGGCAGGGCCAGGACCAACCATTCACCATGCTTAGAACCTCCTCATCCCCAACAGCCTTGGAACAGGGAGAGGTCAGTACTGGAGGCAAGCAGCCCTGGCTCTGGCCCAGCTCCTCCTTTCCTCTCTCCTTCCTCCAACTCTCCTCCCTCCATCCTCCTTCCCTCCTTCCCTCCTCCCTCTATCCTCCCTCCCTCCTCCCTCCTTCTACCCCCTCCTCCCTCCCTTCCTTTACACATCAGTGTCACTTGGGCAACTTCTATGTTACTGGGACCATTACAAGTTGCTGGGATGCAGCAGGGCACAATATGGACAAGGTCTCTGCCCCACATACCTGATGATAAACAGGCCAATGAACTTGGATAAGCAAGATAAATTCAGAAGGTGTTAAAACAAGATAGTGTGGTACAGAGTGCCAACCACTCCCAAATATACCAAGCAAGGAGATCAATCACATTCACAATGTTGCACTAAGCTCACCACCATCCATTCCCACAACCTTACCATCACTCCAAACAGAAACTCTAAACCACTTTTACACTAACTCACCCTTTGCCTTGCCCTACCCCTGGTAAACTGCACTCTTCTTCCTTTCTTTATAATTTGCTTAATCTAACTACCTCCTATAAAGAGAATCATGCAATGTCTTTCCCATTTGGGGTTTTATCTCTTTATCCATTTATTTTCTGAAATTTTAAGTGTAGGTTGTATATGTACTTGTCCTTGAGGAATTACTATTTCTACCTACATTTCCTCAAAACAACATTCAATCAGACATTCACCTTAAGGTCAGTTATCAGCTTCAAGCAAATTAACATTGATAAAGACATCCCACCAATAGTCCATTTTATATATAGTCCTAGTAATATCCTTTCAGCATTTTCTTGTCCCTTTGGAGATCCTGTCTGAGCATTTAATTATGATTTTGTCTTCAGTTGCTCATTCCATTTTTTTCCAATTGTGGAAACATACGTATAACATAAACTATCCCATCTAAACCACTTCCAAGCATATCATTTAGTGAGATTACTCATATTGACAATGTTGCAGGACCCTCACTCCACCTTCCATTACTAAATGCTTCCCATATCCCCAAAGAAAAACCCTACAGCCATTATGGATTAACTCCCCAATCGCCCTGCCCTCCCTGCTCCAAAAGCAAGCTCTACTTGAATTTCTGTTGCCAGGAGTTTGCATGTTTTCTGGTATTTTATTTATAGTCAACATAAGGACTTCCTGCCTCCCTGAGATGTGGTTTCTGTCCATAATAATTCACTCAGGGTGTCTATACTTGTTCCTCTCATTTACTTAGGTGTATTATCAATTTTACTATTATTATTATTGCCATCTTGCTTGCTGTTTGTCATCATTATTATTGCTATTGCTATTGTTTTAATTTTTGTTTTTATAAAACATTGAATGTAATTTCTCTACCCACGGGGTGGTCAACTGATTGAAAATGAAGGCTTAGCTTTGTATATATAGATACATACACCTACCTGCCCCACCTGCATGAGCCATGGAAAATTTTCAACTTTCCATTCCAGGAAGCTGACCCTAACACACCAACACAAGCACCACAGGAGGCCAGAGAAGGCAATCCCAGGGACTGAGTCTGTTTTGTGCCCTTTCATGACGTGATGAGGCACCTGAGAAATATTCAAGTCTTCCCTGACCCATGAACACGCCACAATAGCCAAGGAGACCCGAGGGAGGGCTGTCCCCTGGCAGTTGTACATGCCTTGCAGGAGGTCTTCCCAGGAATTTCAGAAAGAAAACTTCCAAACTAGTACTCCTATAGTGGCGGGGAAAGGGCACTGCCGGCTGAGAAGCATCACAAAGCACAGTCGGGATACATCCCGTACCCCCTCCGACAGTCCCCAGCCTGGAAATGCTGACCATAGTCCACCGGGAACAAGTGGAGAGTCCAGGTGGCTTGCAACGCAGCCTCGCCACCCTGTGATTGAGATCCTTGCCATTGACGGAGATCTTTCCCGGTGACCTGCGCGTCTGTTGTCTGGCGCCACCTGGCGGTGGCTTTTAAACCGTATCCTGGGATCTCCAGACACAGCTGCCTGGGTTGGGATCCTGCTGCTGGACATGGATGCTGTCCACGAGGCCAGTAGCGAGGTCAAGATCGTCTGGGCATCGACAGTGCAGCAGCGCGAAGCAGTTCGCTGGAGAGAGTGGCAGTAGATAAGCAGAAGGGCAACCTCAACTCTGTCCAGAGCATTCATTTCAGCAAGTCCATAAGGGTGGGTGGACCAACAAAAGCTGGTCCCCTTGTCCCTACCATGACCAACCTAGGTTATCAAGGGTGGGTGGAGAAGGTCAACCCTTGTCAAGGCATATTCCCACCTGGATCCCTGTTGTGGGACCCTCAAGCAACCAAATCTTTCCATGTCCCACTCCAGGGATGGAGAACCTTCAGGCCAGTGAAAATTTGGAAGGGGTGCCACTGGCCCAGTCCCAGTGATTGTTAGGGCCCTGTAGTCTGTGAGTGCCTTGGGGAACTTCTCAAAATCCCACTGTGGGGCAGGTGACCAGAGTGGGTTTGCTGTGTTGCTACATGGAGGGTACTTATGAGCTGCCCATGCCTCACTCCCTCGGTCCTAATCTGTGTGGTCTGAGGGAAACTGGGATGAAGCTGGGTTAGAATGGGCAGCAGGTGTGACCTTGCTGTGTTGCAATCCAGATCCATCCCACTGCCTTTGGCGTTGGTTGTCTGAGACCACCTGCCTGAGCATCTGCATCATTTCATTTTCAGGTTAACAGGTGAAGCCGATATGAAAGGCAAACATTTGCTGGCAGCAAAGATGGGATCCTCCTGGTTAAGAATGCCTTGGGGCAGTTTGGCAAGAAAGATTTCTCCAGTCATCTGTAAAGGTGGCTTGGGACAACAGACCCAGAGAAGCCACCCTACCTCAGCCTGTAGCCACCAGTATGAGCCTTGTTGCACTTCGATTGATTCTTGCTCCTTCTCCTTCCTGGGTTCCTGGGCCCCAGGTTTAAACAAGCACATTTCTTCACACATTGTACCACTTGCACCCAATCCAGGAGAAGCCACCTGGAGGTTCATGAGAAGCTTTGGCAACTGCAAATCCCAGCAGCCTTCCCGTGGCTCACCCTGGCACCTCTCTAGGAGTGGGATCTGCCAATCAACTCCAAGCCCTTCACTGAATGAAGGGATCCAGGGGCTGAGGCACTGGACCCACAGCTGAAACTGACTACTTCTTTTCATCATGTTGGCCTGAGGATGTGTGAGTATGTTTGCATGTGCCCGACTGAGTGTGTACTTGAACACACACATGTGCAAATTGCATGTGTGGCAATATTTTATTGAGAATACTGCAACCCACTGAATGCCTCTTGCCCTTTTTCTTCTTATTGCTACCTCTGACATCCCTCCAAGAGCAAGGGGTTTTGCCAAAGTCCATGGCCACCTGATGGAGAATGTTCCTTCCTGGGGTGTTGGGTAGAGCGCGTTTCTATTTCATGATGATTTTTTCTATCTTGCCTGGGTTTTGGCTTGTGAATCACCACAGAATTGGTAGGCAGTGCGCGATGTGACTCAAAGTGGCCACCAGGGGTACCCCACAGTCTTCTCAGAGAGTGCCCTGATGGATGGGGTCCAGGGTACAGCCAGGAGTGTCTTGCTTCCCACCCTGGGACCGCATGGTTCACAGTGGAGCGGCTGGAGTCAAGTACGGGATGGCCCCGGGTTGCCCTCCCTCCATGCTGCTCTCCAGACGTCCCCAGCGGGTATTTTTCAGGAGGTCCACCTGCCTACCAGGACACATGAGTGAGGCTGGCTAAGCGCTAGACAACCTTTCCTGGTCTCCGGCGATGGCCTCTGTCTGCCCTGCTAGCGCAAGACTGTGGGGCATTTTGGCCAAGACCGGTGTTTCCGCCTAGTTGAGCAGTATGGGCTTCCTTTCCATGAAACTGCAGGTCCAATCTTCCGGCGAAGGCTTCGGCAATGACACCCGGCCAGGGCCAGGGAAGGCCAGGCTAACGCTGCCAGCTTCCTGTACCTGTGTCTCTTAGGTGGCTTCCAAATCGCTACCATCCAGTCTTCCCTGGAGCTCCGGGGAAAACCATATAAAAGCGACTGCCTGGTGGCGCCTGACAACCCCCGAGGGCGGCAGCGGGACTTTGGTGACCACGAGGCGCTGAGGGAGCACCTCCAGGCGCTCTGATACCATGCTGTGTCCTGGCCACTTCAGAAGGCCTCTCACGGGCGGGGGGTGGGGTCGTCTTGGACAGAGTTTTCCCGGCAGGCCCCAAGACCTACACCCTGGGGCTGGCTTGGTACTGCCCAAACCTGATAGCCGAAGAGGACTTGGAACATTTTACTGGGAGGCCTTGGGGATCCCGGGCTGGGGCTCAGATAGGGGGCGGGGGGTTGAACATTTTCCAGAGTTTCGGTTGATACTGTGAGGAGGACCAGCAGCAGCACGGAAGAGGAAAGCTGCATGGAGGAGAGCCTGGACATGTCTGACCAGGCAGAGGCACCCTTTTTCCTCATCCTCTCACTGTGGTTTGGAGGACCTCATGGACAATTGAGATCAGGACAAGGATCCTTTGCTGCCAAGAGGTCCACAGAGCCCTTTGTAGAGCCTGGGCCGCATCCGACCAGGACCATGGAAAGCTGGGCCTGACCCCGACCTTGGCACCAGGATATCATAAAACGGTCGCCTGCGCACAGACTGCATGATCTCATTGATTACCCTATCCAGATGGAGAAAGCGAAACTAAAACCAGGGGTTCCAATAAGAAAGAGTGAGATGTATATCGATGAGATCAATTGCTGCATGGAAAGAACACTAATGGGGCAATGTTCCCAAAGAAGCACTCTCTGTGTGTACACAGAGACACCGCTGCAGCGCCAGGCAGGATTGAAGCAGACGGAGGATGGCTTGGACTCTTGGCCTGAGAACGTAGGGGTTTATAAGGGTACAGGGGTACATATGGACAGGTGAGCCGATTTCAGGATGTCAGTGGAGACCTCTGTGCTGGCCTTTTGTGAATCTGCAGAAAACGCATGAGCAAGCTCTTTCCTCCAGGAACCACTAGTTGATAGACATCAGAACAAGCAATGAAAGAAAGAAAGAAAGAAAAAGAAAAGAAAAGAAAGAAAAATTTGGGTTAAGACACAGAAGATTTTAACCTAGGGTTAAGAATTAAATAATTATGATTACTAAATCATGATATAGATGCTTTTTCTCTTCCATTAAATTACAAAATATCTAAAAGTTGATTATCTGAAATTGCTGGAACTGGCTAGACTGACCTCACCATTTGTAAATGGCCATTTCCAACGAAAAACCTGCCCTTGTGATGATTATTCCAGAGAGATCTTACTCTTAGTATATGGTCACTTCAACCTTCTATTAAGAAGACTATTCAAGATGGGTCTTACCTTTGTATATAAACAAACCTATAGAAACAGTAACCACTCCACCCTCTATTATGTAATACCCATATGAAAAACCTTGTAACTGTCCATTGTTCAGTACCCTCCTACCCCAGAACCTTGTGACTCACCCTGGTTTGCTACCCAACCCCCACCCTGTTCAAACCTTTAACGTTAATTAATGGAGAACCTGTGCCAGCTTCACCTCAGTTACTCATTAGCATCCTGATGTAATAAATATCAAAATTACTGACATTTCAGGATGTAATTTTGATATTTTATTACATCAGGGTGCTAATGAAAAACTGCTATCAACCCCTTTGCTTGCACAAACAAATAAACTCTTTCTTTCTTTGAAACTCTGGTGCTTCAGTATTTGGTATTAAAAATGCATCAGGAAGAAAAGAACCCACTTTTGCTTGGTATCAAGATCAAGGACAAGACCATTAGAAACTTCATTACTCACAAGGGTAGATTCCTGTTGTTTTCAGGTCTACCTGGAAAGTGGCTAACACACCCAAATGCTAGGTCAAACCCATTCTCAACAAATTTCAAATAACTAAAACCATTTTGAGTCAGTTCACTGATGACCACTGAATTAAACTAGAAAGCAATTATAATGAGATCACTAGAAAAACCACAGTATTTAAAAACAAAGCTGCACATATCTAAATAAGCTAATGATCAAAGAAGAAATGACAATAAAAATTAGAAAATATTTTTAACTCAATGAAGTGACCATCTATCAAAAGTTATAGGATGTCAGGTAAATAAGTGCTTAAAAGGAAATGGATAACCCGTTCAAGGAACTCTAAATTGACCTTCAGGCCATGTGTCCCAAAATAGCTCTGATCTAAGGAGGCTTACAAGGCAGAAGCACTCTACCCTGAGGCAAGAAGACTTCAGGAAGGCCCAGCTAGAAGAATGAGACTGACAGGAAATATGACCAAAAATAGAGGCCTAAGCTCTCTGACCCATAAGTTTCAGATGTGTCCTTCTGTCTCCATTTACAATATGCTGCTAGAACAGAAGTCACCTGACAACCACCATTCCCTACCCCCACCCCTATATTTTTCACTATAAATTCTCAATGTCCCCCCAAACACTTTGGAATACCTGTTTTTACTTAATGTTGCCCAATTCATGAGAATGAAGCTCTCTTCTGTGGTAAAAGTTTAGGGAAGATTTTAAAACATAAAAGAAAGTTTGAGACTCAATCACCTCTGCTTCCTACTTAAGACTTAAAAACTCACAAAATCAAAATGAAAGATCATAGAAGGAAGGCAATGATAAAAAGAGCAGACAGGAATGAAGTAGAAAATAAGTACGTCATAGAAATAAATTAAAGCTATAATCCTATTTTAAGAATATAAACAAATTTAATCAACCATTAGTAAAACTGATTATTGTGGTGAAAAACTAACCTCAACAGAAGTCAGAACAAACACATTCTCTACAAAGCCTGCAGACACCAACAGGACACAAATGATTGTATGAAATGTAAGGCCTACAGAGTTTGACCACAGAGACCAAAACGCAACAACTCTGAAAAACCATCCTGCAAAACCTACTTGCATACCTTCAATCATGACATATCAGAAATGGCTATCAGTTAAAGAATCAAAGCCATTTTTTTATAAATCAAAACAACAAGCCACACCCCACAACAAACTTTCCAGTAAGAAATCTGCAGCCCCAGACTCAGGAACATAAAAGAAAGTTATGTTCATTGGAAGTATTTCTTCCAATGAAGGAAGAAAAATCCCATAAATCACTTACACACTCTCAAACAGAAGAAAAACAGAAAGCATGTTTGAAAACAAGATTGAAATAAGTAGGATAGACTAAAATATACAAGGGTGGCTTAACATTCCCAATCACAGGAGCCAGATTATCTAATGAAGAGAATGACAAAGGAGAAAAATCACTGGGACATCTAAAAGAGGTGAAAGAAAAAGCATTTGATTAAATTCAACATTTTATTCCTTAAAAGCAAAAAAAGGAAAAAAAAAAAGAAAAGAAAAACCCAAATAAACAAAATCAGAAAGAAAAACCTGCCTTCCACACCAATTAGAAAGGCTGGAATTAAAATTAAAACAATACAAAACAAAAATGACAAGTATTAGAGAGCATGTAGAGACAGACAACACACACAGGAACAGTCATTTAATGCTGGCAGGATGGTAAAATGTTGCAGGCTACTGCTGGGTCAGACAGTTTGGATATTCCTCAGGAAGCTAAGTATAGGGTTATGTTCCCAGGGAAATTACTTACAACTGCCTCCTGATATAAGGACAGATGGTTTCTAGAGAGGTTCTGTTAATGCCTGCTATTAGATTTATTTGATTTTTTGTGTTGTACCATATTTTGTGCCTTCTTTTGTCTAACTGGATATATTTCCATTTATTTTTCTTGTGGTTATAATGGGGTTAAAATTTAACTACCTAAATCATATTTTATTTGACACCAACTTAATTCTAATAACATGTACATATAATTTTCCTGTAACCCTTTCCCCTGCCTTTCTTGTAATTGTTACCATGTATATCATTATAATATGTATGTCCAAAACATAAAGACTTATAATTATGTTTTATGCAGTTGCATTTTCACAACAGTAAGAAGTGAGAGGGAGAGTTACATACCAAACAATTGGCAACAATAGTATTGACATTTATAATTAACCAGATAATTACATTTACCACATTTCTTTATTTTTTATGCTCCTTTGAAACACTGTCTAATGTCCTTTCCTATCAGTCTGAAGAACTCCCTTTCACATTACTTCCAGTGTGGAGATAGTGGTGATTAACTCCCTATGTTTTTGTTTTTCTGAGAATGTCAAACTCTCCCTCATTTTTTAAAGAAAGTCTCATTGGAAATATAATTCTTGAATGGCAGTTGTTTCTTTCAAGCCTTTAAGTACTTCAACACAGTGCCTTCTTGACTCCATGGTTTCTGATGAAAATTCAACACTCAATCTAATTGGGACTCCCTTGTACATAAATGATACACTGCTTTTCTCTTGTAGCTTTCAAAACTCTTGCCTTTTCCTTTGCATTCAATAGTGTGATGAAAATAATGGAGAATATTTTTATTTATGTATATCCTCTTTGGTGTTCTCTGGGATTCTCCAACATATTTTTTCTGCTCTTCTGCCTGACTCATCTCAAGTGTCTTGTCTTCAAATTCACTGTTTCTTTCTTCTGCCATCCCCAATAGGCTTCTGAATGCCTCCTTGACACTTTTCTTTTCAGTTATTGTGACCTTCAACTCAAGTAGTTCGCTTTGGTTCCTTTAAAGTTTCCATCTCTTTACTAAGACTTTCATATTGCTCATTAATAGTTTTTTTATGTCCTTTAGTTTTTTGCTCTAATTTTCTGCATCTCCTTGAGCATTTTAAAGATTATTTTTAAAGGCTTTGTTTGGTATGTTCACACTTTGATCTCCACTATGTTTTCTGGATTTTTATTCTTTTCTTGTGGCTGGGCCATTCTTTCTCATGCTTTTGTTTCTTTTGTACTTTTTTTTTTTTTTGCCCACAGTACATTTTTAATATTTTAATATGTTAACTATGCAGTTTGAAGCCTGTCATGGTATTTTATTGTGAGTAATTTTCGAGTTGCCCTGTTTAAAGGATTTTGGTTATCATTCTATTTCCCAAGAGAGACCTGCCTTTGTCCCAGGCTTTCTGCCTCTATAGTTTCTTACACTCATGGTGGAGTATCCTGCAAAAAGGCTGTCTCCACTTGTGGGACTAATAATTACCCTAACCAGGCACACTGGAAAGCAGTGTATCATTTGTATGCTCATAGTTATGTTCCTTGTGTTCTGTGACTCCCTCTGATGTGATTAAGAAGACCTTCCCTTGTTGAGGAAGCTGGTGGGAAGTGGACATTGAGGGTTTGTGGTTTTCTTCCAGTCCTTGGAGGGATCTGATGTTCAAGGGAATGGTACATTATTGTACTGATTGTGCTTATAAGAGGCCTCTTTCTCCATCTGAATTGGGATCCCAACATACCAAGCTACCCTCTTCCTTTGAACTCTCCAGAGTCAGACTCCTATGCAAGCTCTGGGTGGGTTCCTACACACTTCTTCCCACCAGTGCCCAGTTTTGAAGAGCTCATTATGGTCAGGGAGGAGCAGGAAGTCCGGGAAGATAGTTCACTTTATCTGTACCCTCCTGGGATTCTCTGCTGTATCTCACCAGCTATTTGGCAGAAAAGGACTCCCCAATCAGCCATAGTTTGGGACTATTTACCCAGTCCTGCCTCTTAGGATTCAGAGATAGAAAGTGTAATTTTGAGTTTTTCTGTGAATAAATGAGTATTTACACATGTGCACATGTGAATATACCTAGTTAATACTTCTGACATAAAGCAGTTACAATGTTAAAGGTTTTGTGATTGGACTTTTCCCATAGCATACCTTTACTAATGACAGCACCATTTGTCTGATTAAACCCAGTGGGGCTGAGAAGCCCCTTACATCCTGTCTGTCTATGCCCTGTTCCTTACATGGATGACCTACTAACTTCTTGACAGGGATAAATGAACATGTCTCCTTATTTCTCATTCTACTTCCCAGGACATCACTTTCAAAGGCAAGAATCAAACCCAAAATCTAAACCCTGACCCCCACCCCAGAACACACTTTTCCTTTATTCCTGAGGTGGACTTACGATGTGTGATCATTTAAGCACTTAGTTGTTGGAATTCCCAGGTATTATTAAATGTAATATGTGACTAAGAGCATTCTGGGTCATGTCAGGGAAAGCCCCTAGGATGTGGGCTTGAGTGAAGTACAGTTTAGAATCTAAAGGCTGGAGGAAGGGAGGGATAACAGTACAGACAAGAGGTCCAGATTAATAAAGTGGGCTTAATAGGGTACATGAAGTACAGAATTATAAGCACACAAGGGAAGTGCTGGGGCAATGGAGATATAGCTTAAGAGGAAGGAGAAGACCAGACAGTGACCTTGAAAACAAGTTGAGTTTCAAAGTTTAAAATGTGTTTTTAAACAGGGTCTGAAAGCTATTTGACACCAGTAAATTCACAAAAAGCTAGGCCTTCCAAAGAGTATTTATGAACATGCTTGGTATTGAAGGTGGACCGAAGTCTGAGATTTGGTCTGAAAGTAATGCCACAGTGTCTCCATATGCTCCATGGATATTGAACTTTAATATGAGGGATCACAGCCCTTGTCAAAAATTTAACAAATATTTTCTATATTTAATTGAAATGAAAACATAAAGAGGAGGTCTAATATTTACCAATATGGTAAATTAGCAGCAGTTGCTGGCTCTTTCCCATGAAATTAGTCCATGAAATAAACAACTAAGGAATCCATGTTATCTAGGAACCTGGAGAGCCACATTCAGGGAAAAAACTCTAGAAGGATAGAAGTCTATTTTGCCCTGGGGATTTTATGTGCATGCATGTGTATGTGTTTAGGTGTGTGTGTTTTGGATTTTTTTCCATGGGGTTTCATGGAAGTGTAGAACACGGGGTATCTTTGACAGTTTGAGACTATTTTTTGAATGCCAAAAGAAGAAAGATTATGTTTGTAAAGCAGTCTATTTCTCTGGGTGTTGTACCCATTGATTGCATTATATTCAGTTGAGGGGACATTGATTAAATTAGCAGTTAAGAGTGCTTTAGGGCTTTTCATTTGACTATATCAGTGAAGCATGACTCAGGTTGAGTCCTATACCCCTTGTTGGGTATGATATAAATGGACTCACCGTGGACAGACAGACACAGGAAGAGAGAGCTTGAACATTTTTGACCGTGCCCTGTAAAAGAAAGGAGAAGATACAAAAAGATGAGGCCCAAGGAAGAGTTGAGCCCTTTGCCTGATAGCTTACAAGTGAATTGTGGAAGACAGCAGAGCAGCCAATACTGATTTAGGAAGCCCTAAGAAGCAATATCTATGCCAGCTTGCAATTGAAATCAGGAAGAAAGAAGAGCAACTGATCCTTAGAGAGGAAGCCCAGAGGGGAAGAAGAAACCTGGACTGAGATAGTCAGCCATCTTGTTTCATCACATGGCAACACAACGGGATCAACAGTAGCTGAATTTGGTGAGAGAACAACTCTGATGGTGCCTCAATTTGGACTTTTCATGGCCTTAGAACTGTGATCTTTTACTAAAAAAAAAATCCCGTTTATAACAGTGAACAGATTCCTGGTACTTTGCTTTGGCAGTCCTTTGGCAAATGAAATTAGTACATTATTCAGCTGTGAGAGCTAGAGAAAAGGTGTAGCCCTTTGGCAGTTTGATGTAGTTATGAATTCCAAAAATAGATATTGGATCATGCTTGTAAACTGGTCTGCTAATCTGGGCATGATTAAGTTATGATTAGGGCATTAACTGGGCCACATCAGTAGGCATTGAGCCCCACCCCTTGGTGGGATGGGAATCAAATATATAAAGGCATGGCAAGAACAGAGATGAAGCAGTTCTGATGTTGGAGTTTTGATGCTGGAGCCCGGGGAGGTGAGCAGACGGAGGAGCTTGGTCGTGAGGAATGAAAGAAGGCCTCAAGATAGAGATGAGCCATTCACCTGACAGTTTCATACCTGGCCTTGTGGAGAGAAGCAAAGTCTACAGCTGACCTTGTGAAGGAAATAGAGGAGGAAAGCCCGAAAAGAAATGCAGCCCCAGGAAGAGAGGAACCCAAGTAGCCTGAACCCTGGAAAATAGTAATCAAAAGACAGGTTAGGAGTGGGAACTGAAGAAAGGCGGGTGGGAGGAGCTAGCAAGGGAGAACTGCTCATAGGTTTGCAGCTGTGGCCTGATGACATCGCACAAAGTCCCGCCCCCACCGGTAGCAAAGCCTATTTATTCAGCATTCTTCCGGCTGAAGCCACAGCCTATGAGGAGCTGAACACCCTAGGGACGTCTTCACCCAGCCCAGACCCCAGTGAAGCTGTGGGCCCCTCTCTGCCTTGGCGCTGAGAACTTTGGACACCCGTGGATGTGGCCGATTGCCCTGTAAGGGATCCTTGCACGCCAGAGGGGGAAGAAGAGGAGCAGCAGTGTCTTTCTGAAGAAAATATTCTGAGGGAAAGCAGTTCTGATCAGGATTTGGACGGAGCTGCAAGAAGCCTTTCCAATATGGAGGTGGAGGAAAGTGCAGCCAGGAGGCTGGGTTCTGATGAGGAGGACCAGGTCAATCAGTCCAAATCTCAGGTTCAGGACTCCAATGCTAACCAGTTGTGCAGGCGCCCAGCAAGCTCCCCATGTGAGAATGATGGGACCGAGGCATGGACAACTGACCCTAGGAACAAGACCTCCTCAGTCACCATGTATGAGCATGAGTTAGATTACAACGAGGATGTTCCTGAGGAGCCAGTTTCTGCTGTCCAAGAGGTCAAAGCCGAGAAGGCTGGAGGTGAGGACATTGAAGACAAAGGAGAAGCTCCAGGGGAGAAAGAAAGACGCGGGGTTAAAAATGTGGAAGAGAAAGAACCTCTGGAGACTGCCAAGAAGAAAGAACCAGAGGACGATGATGGAGAGATTGACAACGAGGAGATTGATGATGACGATCTGGAAGAAGGTGACGTGAGAGAGCCCGGAGATAAGGTGAGGCCTCGTCCCATCTGCCGATACTTCATGAAAGATGTTATGCCACCATTATCCACTCTTTCTGCACCAGTATCAAATTCCTTACCATTCAGAGGCCAGGTTAAAGGGGACTGTACCTGGGGAATGAATTGTAGGTTCTTACACCCTGGAGTGAATGACAAGGGGAACTACTCCCTGATCTCGAAAGCCAACCATTTCCTGCCCAACAGTGACCCGCCTCTTGGGCCTCACCCCCTGATGCCTGCCAATCCTTGGGGTTGGCAGTTAGTTGATGAAATTTTGCATCCACCCCTTCCAAAGTCCCCAACAGAGCATGCCTGGGAGCGAGGACTTCGGCATGCAAAGGAGGTATTGAAAACAGCAACTATCCGGAAGAATCAGGAGCCTGATTTTGAAGAGAAAAGATTGACGGTTACCATTGGTGATGATAAACGGGAGTTTGAGTGGAATGATCAGATCACTAGAGATGTCAGAGAAACAGCACTCGAGACTCATTCAAATCCTTACTATTACTACGACATAGAACGATGCTGCCGTGGTGGGCAGTACGAGAATTTCAGGGTGCAGCATACTGAAACAGAGCCCTACCCTAATTACCGGGAACGGGAAAGACAAAGGGAAGGAGAGAACAGACAGCGTGAGCGGGAAAAGAAGAGAGAGAGAGACAGGGAAAGATGGCAAAGGGAGTGCGAGCACAAGCGAGAGCGCGAAAAGAACCTGCAGCGCAGGAAAGAGGAGTGGGAGAGAGAACGAGCCAAGTGGGACAACAGGTACAGGCAGCACAGAGACCCAGACAGAGAGAAAGAACGCGAGAAGGACAAGGAGAAACCGAAGTCCCGGTCGGCTCAGCCGCCACGCCGTCAAGCTGAGCCACCAAAGAAGAAGGCCACCGCTGCGGGCCCCCAGGTTAAAGGAAACGACGAATGGAAGGACCCCTGGCGTCGATCCAAGTCTCCCAAGAAGAAACTGGGGTTATGGGTGTCCCCTAGTCCGGGACGGAGAAGTGGGAAAACATCAGCCTTGTCGGCCTCCGCCTCCAGTTCCTCTGGGTCGAGCTCATGCTCATCATCTTGCTCTGGCTCTGGCTCGACCAGGTCTCCTTCCAGAACTTCATCTTTTAGCTCCTACTCCAGCCGCTCCTCCAGGCACAGCTCGTCTTCAGGCAGCCGATCCAACTCCTGGTCCTTCTCCTCGTCCCAATCCAGGTCACCAACGCCCTCCCCATACAGACCTCCTGTAGAAACTAATGGAGAGTTGGCCCCGACTCCCGGGAAAGCAGGAGAGAAGTTGGTGAAGAAACCGGCCCCGCCTCCAGCCCCAGCTCCTTCCACCAGCACCCTGGCTCCCGTGCCCAGGCACCCCAAGCCCGGAGAGCCGCCGGAAACCAGGAGGAAGGCGCAGCCAGCCAGGAGCCCTCCCAGGAAGCGGTCCCGCAGTGGCAGCGGCAGCGGAAGAAGCAGCTGCAGAAGCGATAGCGGCTCCAATTCCAGATCCAGGTCCATCAGTGTGAGCAGCGCCTCCTTGGTATCCAGCACCATGCACAGCGTGGACTCAGAGGACAGGTACAGGGCCCTGGCCAGCCCTATGTCCTCTGCCAGCTCATGGTCCCCCTCCGCAGCCCAGGCCAAGAAGGAGAAAGGAAAATCTAAAAAATCCCTTGGTGTTACAGGTGATAAGCGGAAAAGGGATTTGTCCACACAAGTTCGCAAGATCAGGAATCTCCAAGCAGGCAGCAGCAGATCTTGCCAGCAGCCCTCGGCTCCGCAGCAGGCGCCTCCGGGGCAGCCGCCACAGGGAGCGTTTATTGCACACAAGGAAATCAAACTGATATTGCTAAACAAGGTGACTGAAAAAGGGAGCACGAAGCGACTCAAGCTGTCAGACAAGGACAGGCAGAGTCCTCTTCCAGCCAAGCGGGCGAACACATCCTCACCCCGAAGTTTTCAGGACCAGGTGTCCAGTGCGAGACTCGGCTCTCCCAAGCCAGAGCAGCAGAGAGGCCAGAATCCCAGAGCATCTTTGGCTCAGCCAGACAGGAAGCCCCAGGTATTGTTCCAGTCCAAGACCTCCAGCAAAGTCACGATTGTACCTGGCAAGGCCTCAGACGGCAGCACCGCCTCTGCCCCTGGCACCAAGTCAGGGAAGGCCTGCGGGCTGTCACCACGCGAGGAGCTCCTGAAGCACCTGAAGGCAGTGGAGGACGCCATTGCGCAAAAGCGGGCCAGGATCCTGGGGAAAGTGTAGTAGGGCCTGTGTGCTTGGCTCCTTCCACCCCACCCTGGATTTGAGATGCTTCCATGTTTTCATAAATAGGGTAAACAGCTGTTTCGGAATTCGCGGTTAATGTCTTATTTTGGCTTTGATTCTCTTTAAAAATTAAAAGAGGGGAGAAAAAAATTTTCAGCTGGAAAAGCAGCACACACACAATGAAGTTGATGCTGGATCCCAGCCACCTTCCGCAGGCTGAAGCAGAGTCCCCCAAACAGGCAGGTTTGGTCAACAAGGCCAAGACACGCAGCACCGTGTTTGTGTAAATTACAAACCCCAGCAACTGAACCGCCCTGTTGGATGCTTTGTCCAGCCCCCTTTCTTTTGCAGTCCATCCCCTTCTGCTAGTCAGGTGTGTTCCAGTGAACCTAAAGGTGACCAGTGTCTCCACAAAAGCTGACAAGTAAGCCAAACACTTTGTGAACTACTGGACTTGTCTGCCCTCCCTTGCCTATCCCCAGGTTAAATACATAATTACATATATACATAATTGAATAAAATATATTCTTGAATAATGTCTGATTGGGAAATATTTCCTGTCTTTTATTTTAAGCATCAAATTGTTTTAGTTGATTTAAAATGAAAAAAGTACAGAGAAGACCAAAAAAATAAAGGGAGTTTTTTGGGCAGCTGTCTAATGTGAAGGGTGTTGTTTGTTGGGTCTCATAAAAAAAGGATTTTGATAAGCAAAAATTAAAAAAAATTAGGTGAAGTGGGTTGGATGTTTGGAAGAAGATGGCAGAATAGGACGCTCCACGAAATATTTCCACCACCAAAACATCATTGAACTTGGGGGAATTGTCTAATTTTACTGTTTTGGAATTCTGGGGTTTAGGGAATGCTTGCAGCATCCAGAGAAGAGGCTGGTATGAGAACTGAGAGCAGAGACATGAACAGAAATCTGCACACCAATGCTCATAGCAGTGTTATTCACGATTGCCAAAAATTGGAAACAACCCAGTTGTCCATCGGTGATGAATGGATAAATAATTGTGGTGTATATATATGATGGAATATCATGCAGCAGTAAGAAGAAATGAAGTCGTGAAGCATATGATAACATGGATGAAACTGGAGGATACTATGTTTAGTGAGGCAAACCAGATATAAAAGGACAAATACTGTATGATTGCACCATTATGAAGTAAATGTATAAAGTCATGGAGTTAATAATTAGAATATGGTCACCAGAAAATAGAAGGAGTGTAGAGAATGGAAAGCTGGCAGTTAATCTATGCAGAATTGGTAAAAGGTTTGTAAATCTTTGGAAATGAATAGAAATTGTGAATGCACATCATGGCTTTTTAAGTAGCACAGCTAGTATATGGATATGACAGTGGTTGAAAGGGAAAATCTAAGGTCAAGTATATTCCTAGGAGGGCAGTTATAAACTATAACATGGAACCTAATAAAATAGTAAAACCTCATGTAAAACATGAATATGGGTGAAATTGCATATATAAGACTGTTTTTACAAAATATAAATACAAACAAATTAGAGAGAAGGAAAAAGAATAGCAAGTATGTATGGCAGTGGAAGCATAGAGACATGGAGAGGTGATGAGTTTTGTGTGTTTGCTTTTTGTTTATTATTATTATTGGAATAATGAAAGTGCTCTAAGAATGACTAAAGTGATGAATGCATAAATATGTGATTACATCAAATACCATTGATTGTACACTTTGGATGGATTTACACTTTATTAATATGCATCAATAAAATTGATTTGTTAAAAAATAAATGAAGCTAGTACATTGTAGTTAATCCTGTAAATTTCTTCCTCTGGGTAATGGCTATGATTACCCATCTCCCAACTGTGTGGCAGTCAGCAGAGGGCACTGCACCCTGGGCTCATGGTGCAGCTTGCTGGTAGTAGGTTGGGCTATGATGATCTCCTCCTGCAACCCCATGGGGTGAGTGTTCTGATCACTGATAACTGCATTTGATCAGCTGCTTCAGAGATCTCCACATCTATCTCTGAGTGTAGCCATTGTTTCTATCCCACTCAGGTTAAAGAAGTAAAGGAGTCTTCCAGGAGCAGTGCCCATTTTTCTCTTTTCTCTTTCCAGTCCCTGTTTGAGAACATATAAGTCTGGAAAAGTACAAAAACAAATGGCCCAAATATAAGAAAAATAATTTTCCATAAATCATCCCCCATTTTGATTGCATATTGAAATTATAAGTCAAAAGAATTTAAATAAAGTTTCTTAAATATATTCTTTCTTCTCTGTTAGAGAGAAAAATTTTATAACTGAGCCCTCTTGTTAGGACACCTGTATTGCACTTAGAACCCACAAGTGGAGTACAGTATAACATCCTAATCTTGATATCCTTATCTTAATCACATGGTCAAAGGCCCTTTTCCTATATTAGTTAACATTGACAAGTTCCAGGTATTATGACATGAATATCTTGGATATCTTTGGGGATTATTGGTCTATTATTCAATCTGCCACATTCCAAGTACATTTTCCCTCTGAAACTGTAATCTATCGTATCTATAGTGGGTAGGTGTGGAGGTTAAGCCTTGCCCTGGGCCTCACTAGGTACACAAATGGTAGAAAAGGAAGGAATTTAACAGCCCACTTTGCATCACTTTTAACACAGTCATGGATACCAGATTGCATGACATCTCAGCTCTCCACTCAGCTCCTAGACACTACTCTGGCTATGAAATATTACCTGTTTCTGCTGGGTTGGGATGGAAGATAAGCTCCCCACTCAGCAAATCAGGCACCACCACAGCAGGTGAAATAGAGAGCTACGTTTTACCTCCAGACAAGGAATGGAAGTGCATGTCTTTTGTTCTGCATTTCTTGAGGGTTTCAAGTTGGAGTCTTCTGCATTCCCCTGTCTAGGATGTATTGTAGCCAATAAACAAATCCAAGAAGCCCAGTTGTACATATAGTAGTAAATGTAGTATTCAGGTTCCTGTGGTGCTCACCTTCTTACATTTTTAGAGTATTTCCATGCTTATCTACATAATTCCTAATATTTTAGTTACAAGTAAAATGATCTAGGAGAAATGGAACTGTGTACTCTTGACTGAATCAGAAGACCCCTTTCAAGTGAGAAATGGATTTTGTCAAGTGACTAGAGCTTCCTAATTCAAAGATTCATGCACATGATCCTTATTATCCCTTGTTGTTTGACCCCATGTATCTGTGATCCAGAGTACAGTTCAGGGAATGAATAATAAAACATGTCTTCACCTTTCTTAGTAATTTAGTCCAGTATCTATAGGCCAGGTATTCACAGAAGAAAAAGAAAACAAAGAAGTGATCTACATCCTCATATAGAGCTGGTACTTAGAGAAGAAATCATTTATTGAGGAATCAATTAAGTGATTGGAATATGCTTATGTATGTTGTGAACATAGGAGCTAGAGGTGGGTAAGAGAGAACAAATCATGTTCTAGTGTGGAAGCAGGTATCATCAAGTGAGTTTAAACAAATCAGTGCTACATGTGCTGATGTTAAGGACAATGTCAGTTTTAGAATCTTGTTGGACTCTGAGACTGTGCATAGGGAAATTCCCAGAACCCTAGGGCAAGATTGAATCTCACACATATTATTTTGTTGTTTATTTTTGTTTCATCTCTACTAGGACACAAAGGGGGGTACATATTTTTTCATTTTACCACTTATCCTCAAAAAATAGGTTCTGGAATATTTGAGAACCTCAATAAATACATGATATTGAAGTTATTGTTGTGAAAGGGACAAAAGTTTACCATGCAGCTCCTGCATTTACCCTAGTCTACCCTTATTCATGTTTCACTTCCAAGATGGGCATATTCCCTTGGGATCTGTTTATTTCTCCATGGTATTTCAATATAAGTATTATAAACTCTTTAAAAATAATAGGAATTTGGAAGGAAATCATACATAATGGATTATCAAAGATGAGTACTCGATGAATGAATTAATGAGAATATATTCCCCTTATCAATCCTAAGGCATTTTGAAAATGAGGACTTCCTCATATCTACAATGATGTTCCACCTCCTAACCCCTGAGATATCGGCATTTTTTTTTTTTTTTTTTTTTTTTTT
>JAQZBX010030977.1:0-25000 GCA_029593785.1 Cabassous unicinctus
TTGGGTCTTCTATTAGGCCTTCCTACCATCATAGCGCTCCTTCTATGGGTCTAAGAAGCAATTTGGGGATTTTTCTTGTTGTCAAATTTATCTATCCCAAGTGTGTCTGTCTCCAGTTTTATAAGACTTAGTCACTGTAGTCATTTGGCAGTTTGATGTAATTATGAATTCCAAAAATAAATATTGGATTATGCTTGTAAAATGGTCTGCTAATCTGGGCATGATTAAATTATGATTAGGTTGTTAATTGGGCCATGTCAGTAGGGCATTGAGCCCCACCCCTTGGTGGGTGGGAAATAAAATATAAAAGTCATGGCAAAGAACAGTTTTGAGTTGCAATTCTGATGTTGGAGTCTTGAGCTGGAGCCCCGGGATGTAAGAGAGTTTTGTCGTGAAGAAGGAGAGAAGGCCCCGGGATAGAGATGAGCCATTCGCCAGAGCATTCACAGCTGGCCTTGTGGATAGAAGCAAAGCCTAGAGAGCCTCATAGTCTACAGCTGACCTTGTGAGGAAAGAGAGATGCTAAGCCTGGAGAGAAATGCAGCCCTGGGAAGAGAAGAACCCAAGAAGTCTGAACCCTGGCAAATGACAGCAGCTGTTTTGCTCTAAAACATGGCAATGGACTTTGGTGAGGGAAAAACTTATGCCTTATGGCCTGGTAACTGTGGACTTCTACCCCAAATAAATACCCTTTATAAAAACCAAGTGATTATTGGTATTTTGCATCAGCACCCCTTTCGCTGACTAATACAGGGAACAACTACAAGGTGAATCTGTGAACCAACTGGGTGCAGCCTGAGTCAGAATTGAGTTATAAATCTACATGGTAATCACCTGATTACCATGACAACTAATTGGACTGATGGATATCAGTTGCACATAAGGTTACCAGGAATTAGCTTAAATTCAGAGTCAGATTCAAGAAATTCCCCAAAAATATGTGGAGATATCCTTTTTCCCAACACACATTTACTCTAGTGAAAAGCCACAATTCAATGAACAGAATGCTTGGAGTAAAATTCATTCTGAATATACGTATATAAATGAATTTGGGCTGATATAATTTTATATTCTGCCCTCTTTATTATAACATATTTATGATCCATTGCCTTACCTTTTCCACAGTAGCAATGTCTTGCAATATATTTTAGCAAGTTCATGCAATTCTTTTGGTGAGTCAGCTATTTCTTTTTACCAATCCCATTGGGGCATGCTATTTAACTCTAATTATGGGTCTAGTGAAAACAAGGTGTGGTTCTAGTACATCTTAAGGTAATTTAGAATAGCCTTTCAAGGTGATTATACTAAAATAAGGATGGATCATGATTTTCATGGTGAGGAAGTGTAATCTCCTTAAACATCATAGGGCAAGTTATTTTCACAGGCAAGGGAAGCCCAGAAGATTATAAGTGTCATTTTGATCTTACCTTGTCACAATTCCAAGATTTAGGATCCTATCCTTTCCCAATTATCTTATATATAAACCTGGAAATTGAACTGTGACTGTAAGTCAGAAAATTGCCCAATTAAATATTATGTGTTATTGTTAGCAATATCTGCCCTGCTGCCCCAAGTAATAAGAGATATTTTTAGTAATAACAGACATAGAAGCTGTTGATTCTCTGGCCACATATTGATATGAGAGTTAACAGAAGTGAATTTGTCATTTTCGGTATATTTACACTCAAGTGCACTCAAATATATCCAAACCATACCTTAAATACAGTCCTTATGGGTATCATTACAATCATAATTGTTAAATGCAATAGCCACTTGAATTCCCAAAGCACATGCTTGAAATGTTCCTTCATCTCAATAAATCATAGGTGATAGCTTAATTAATTATGATGCTACTGTGTATCATGTATTACTAACATTCAATTTTCCAGTGGTGAAAAGTGCTCCAAAGGCCTGTGCTCAAGCACAAAGGCATGAAACATCCAATTCCTAAATCTTATCTTTAGTGATCTATCTCTGGTAACTGTTCCCATTAGCAAATCTTTATCAGTTTGGGTCCAATCAGTAAAATTAAGGTCATGGTAGTTTAAACATGATGCATTCTCCAATATCAGCTGTAGCCTGGATATAGATATACCTCTTTTCTTTCCTGGGGCTCTCCACAAGTCAGCTATAGACTACCAGACTCTTTCTCTTCCGAGGACCTCTGCCATGTCTATGGAGTCATCTCAATTCCTTTGTTTTCTTCTCCTGAAACAAAGAATTTGAGTAAAACATTAGTGGAGCTGGAACTAATAGACATATACAGAACATTACACCCAAATTCAGTGCTATACACCTTCTTCTTGAGCACACATTGATCATTCTCTAAGACAGACCACATGCTAGGCCACAGAACAACCCTCAAGCAATTCAGAAAGATTGAAATTATACAAAAGAAATTCTCTGACCCCAATGGAATGAAGCTGGAAATCAGTAAGGGCAGAGAAGCAGATTAGGTACAAAGATATGGAAGTTAAACAACACACTCTTAGACAATCAATGAGTCAAGGAGAAAATTACAAAAGAAAACAGTAACTCCTTGAAACAAATGAAAATGACAACACAACATGTCAAAACCTATGATATGCAGCAAAAGCATCGCTGTGAGGGAAATTTATATCCATAAATGCCTATATTAAAAAAAGAAGAAAGAGCTAAAATCAAAGATCTAATTGTACACTTGTAGGAATTAGAAAAAGAACAACAAACTAATCCAAAAACAAGTAGAAAGAGGAAATAAAGATTAGATTTGAGCTAAATGAAATTCAAAATAAGAAAACACTAGAAAACATTAACAAAGCAAAAGCTGGTTTTTTGAGAATAATAAGAAAATTGACAAACCCTTAAATAGACTAACAAAGAAAACAGAGAGAAGATCTAAATATATAAAGTAAGAATTGAGGAAGGGCATATCACAATTGACCCTATAGAAATAGAGACTATCATAGGAGGATATTTTGAAAAATTTTATTCCAAAAAGATGGATAACTTAGGTGAAATGGACAAATTTCTCGAAGCACCCAAGCATGATACACTGCTGAAAGAAATTGAAGAATTCAACAGATCAATCATAAGTAATGAGATTGAATCAGTCATCAAAAAATTCCCAAATAAGAAGATATAAAGACCATATGTCTTCACAGATGAATTCTTCCAAACATTATAGAAAGAACTAACACAAATCCTGCTTAATATCTTCCAAAAAATGAAACTGGAGGAAACATTGCCAAACTCATTCTATGAGGCTAACCTCACTCTCATACCAAAAACACACAAAGTTGCCACAAGAAAGTAAAGCTATACATCAATCTCTAATGAACCTGCATGCTAAAATCCTCAAAAAATATTTGCTGATCATATTCAACAACACATAAAATGAATTACACATCATGACCAAGTGGGTTTCATCCCTGGTATGCAAGGAAGGTTCAACATAAGAAATTCAATTAGTGTAATAAACCACATTAACAGAACAAAAGAAAAACATAACATGATCATCTCTACTGATGCAGAAAAATCATTTTGACAAAACAGAGCACCCTTTCCTGATATAAACACTTCAAAAGATAGGAATAGAAGGGAACTTCTGAAACATGATATAGGGTATATATGAAAAATCCACAGCTAACATTAAATTCAGCAGTGAGATGCTTATAGCTATCTTGTCTGGAACAAGATAAGGATGCCCACTATCACTGCTCTTATTTAACATTGTGTTGGAAGTACTTGCTCAAGCACTTAGCCAAGAAAAAGAAATAAAAGACATGCAAGTTGGAAAGGAGAAGCAAAAATTTCACTGTTTGTTGATGACATGATCTTTTAAATATAAAACTTTGAGAAAGTTTTCAAAATTGAAAACTTTTTCCTTCAAAGGACACTGCCCAGAAAGTGAAAAGTCAGCCTACTCAATGGGAGAAAATATTTGGGAACCATATATCTGATAATGTCCTAATATTCAGCATATGTAAAGAAATCTTACATCATGAAAATAAAAAGACAAACAACCCATTTTTAAAAATGGGCAAGTGATTTGAATAGGCATTTCTCCAAAGAAGAAACACAAATGGATAAAAAAGTACATGAAAATATGCTCAATGTCACTATCTATTAGGGAAATGAAAATCAAAGCTACAATGAGATATCATCTTACACCCATTAGACTGGTGGATATTAAAATAAAACCCACAACAAGAAAGGACTACAAGTGTTGGAGAGGATGTGGACAAAAGGGAACACTTATACATTGGTGGTGGGAATGTAGAATGGTGCAGCCATTGTGGAGTACAGTTTTTTAGTTCCTCAGGAAGCTAACTATAGAACTGCCATATGATCCAGCAATCCCACTACTGTGTAGAAACCCAGGAGAATTGAAAGCAGGGAAACTAACAGATATATGCACCCTAATGTTCATAGCAGTCAAAAGTTGGAAGCATCCTAAATGTCCATCAACACATGAATAAATAAGCAAACTGTTATATACATACAATGGAATATTACTCAGGTATAAGAAGGAATGCAGTATTAACATACAGGATAACATGGATGAATCTTGAACACCTTATATTAAGTGAAGTAAACCAGGCACTGAAGGAAAAATAATACATGACCACACTGATATGACTTAATCAAATTGAACAGACTCACAGAGCTACAGTCTGGAAGATAGCTTTACAGGACACAGAAAGGGAGTAGAAGGTGGAGAGCCAATGCCCATACTGTCAAAATCTACAGTAAGGTGAAGTGGTGTAGTTGAGCAGTGGGTGAGCATGACAGTGGTACAATGATGTGATTGGGTTTAGGGTGCTGGTTTGTGAAGGGCAGTAGGTTGGGGGATTGGATTGGACTATCCATGGAACTGGGGCAAGGGTCAGAGGAAGGAGAATATGAAATTTGTAACCCAAAGCTTCTTTAAAGACAAAATGAAAAAAATTAGACACTGGGCAAATAAATGGAAGCAAACATCACTGTACATACAAGACAACAGATCTTAGAGGGATGAAGGACACAATGTCTAATTTTTTTATTTCAAATTTTTAATTTTTTAAATTTTATTGGTTATTTTTTAAATTACTTCATTTTTAAAATAATTTTATTTAGTTACTATGTTGCCTTCATTTTTGGAGAGGTTTTGGATCACAGAAGGGTCACAGCAGTGGTTGGGGAGGATTATTGGTACAGAGTGCCAGTGATAGGGGGATGCATGGGAAGTGGTTCACCTGAGGCATGCCTCTAAGGCATATGAATATGCTCAAGGGTTTATGGGACATTTTCTTGGTTTGTGGAGATCCACACCAAAACTGAAGAATATTGAAATCACATCCTGGGGAGTTCTGCTATATTTTCTAATAGACAGCAAGAATCCCCCAAGTGCAAGGGTAGTGCCTAGTGAAGGAAGACAGACCATTATTTCAGGCCCTTGATACTGATGATTGTACTTATGAAACTTTTCTTGTGAAGTTGAAACTTAGCCTAGTATTATGTACTGCCTAAAAGTTACTTCCTGAAAACTTCCTTGATGCACAAATATGGCTCCTCTCTAAGCCAAGCTCAGCATATAAACAAACTACCTTCCACCAGGCATGGCACATGACTCCAGGGAATGAGCAGATCAATAATTATTTGAAAAGACAAAAAGAATATAGAAGAAAATTATAATGGTTAATAGATTTTCATGATATATCTTTTTCAAATGGGTGCCAGCAGGGGTTACTTGAGAGAAGAGGGAATTAGAAATTCTGAAACAAATACAAAGGAATAAACAAAATAAAATGAGAGAAAGAAAAAAAAAATTCAGAGAAGAAATGGTCCAGTGGATCATGTTGTATGGTACCTACAAAACTTGTGAATGATTTCACCCATCACCGTGCACACAACTGTTACTTCACCAATACCTAGAGTTTATTGTTTTTCCTTTGTCTGCTGACTTGTTTTGACTAACAGAATGTAGCAAAACTACAGCGGAGTGAGTTCTGAGCCAAGATTTAAGATGCCTGACATGTTCAACTTATTTATTTTTCAGCCATGGGCTACCACATGAAAGTCAGTGACCAACGAGATGTTAATTTTTATGGCTATACCATCAGATACAGGTGACTTCTGAGTGCACTTATATTCTCCAAGCCATCCTAATTACTCCAGCCAAGTCCAAATGTGGGAAAATGGAACTAACCCCAAGAATTATGGGCAATATGATTATTCTTATGCTATGAGTTTTGAAACAGATAACTTAAATAGATGACATTTAGGAAAAGTTAATATACATGCACAGCAGCACAAACACACACACACACACACATACACAGAAAACATATGTCATAATGCATTATGAAAGCATCATAATGAAAAGAAAATGTGGGAAAACATCCATGAAAGAGTTGGGAGTAAAAGAGATTATGTTTAAAGAAAGAATAGTGCCCAAATGTAAATTGGATTTTTTATTAGCAGTGTTGAATGCAGTGGAAATGTTCCAACATGATAATATTTTATAAGGATATAACATGGATCCCATAATAAAAAATCCACTTAACTTCTATGTAAGGAGAATTACGTCATGTATATTTCAGTCACTCAAGGATCTGAAAACGTGTATTTGCATTGCAGGAAGATGGTAGATTAGGAAATCCCAGGATTCAGTCTTCCTACCAGAAAAATTTTAAAATGGCGAAACTGTATAAAACAAATAACTTGAAACTCCAAAGTCCAATGTATCACAGTACACAATACAGAGAAGAGTAGGAGTTAAAGGTTTATAAATTATGGGCACTTTGGAGCCAATCTGTGCCCTATTCATGGGTCTCTAACCTGTGGCAGCTGGGAAAGGTTGACTGGGAAAGACCTCTCTGGCATTTCCCCTCCACCCTAAGACATTTCTCTGCAGGCTAATGCAACTTGGGGTTAGGAAAGAGTGCAAGAAACATTTGGAATGGATAGTCTGGGGCAAAGGATTTCCTGGTTTAAATAACCTGCAAAGTGCAGCTACTCTCCTGGGAAGTAGAGTAGGCATATAACAGCATATTTGAGCAGGCAGAAAAAGGTTCAGCAAACTATAAGACAGGTTGATTGAAATAATATAGTCAGAAAAACAGGTATAGAGAAGAATAGAAAAAATTGAGCAGTGTTTCAGTGACTTGAGCGGAGAGTATTAAGTATTCATACATAGACATCAAGGGTGTTCTAGAAGAAGAGAAGGGAAAAGGACAAAAAAAGAATATTTGAGGAAACAATGGCAAAAAATTCCTAACTCTTAAACATATATATGAAGCAAAATATTCTCCAAACAGAATTAAACCTAATATACCTACTCAGAGATGCAAAATTATCAGAATTTCAGATGCCAAACATAAAGATAATTCTGAAAGCAAGAGGAGAAAAGTGATTCACCACATATAAGAGATCCTCAATAAGACTAATTGCCAAATTCTTATCAGAAACCATGGAGAAGAGAAAGCATTGGTATGATATATATAAGGTACTGAAGAAGAATAACCCAAATAAAAATTCTTTTTCTGCAAAAAATATCCATCAAAATGAGGGAGAGTTTAATATAATGACAGAAATTTAGTGAGTTCACAAACAAAAGACCTGTCCTATAGGAATTACTAAGAGAAATTCTTCAGGTAAAAAGGAAAAGACAGGAGAGAATGGTTTAAACCAATGGGAAAAACTGAAGATCTTCAGTAAAGGTAAATAAAAGAAAAATGCAAAACCCAAGAGTACTGTGCCCTCAGTGTATAACTCTACTCTTTAACTCTTAGAGAGACTATAATTGAATAGGAAAAATGTATATCACCTGATAATGGACACAAAAAAGATAAAGAGGTAGTGTGACACATAAACAATATACAAAAGGGAAATGGAGTGATAAAAATGCAGAACTCATGTATGCTATTGAAACTGAGTGGGTATCTTTGCAAGTTAATAGGTTTTAGACATAGGATGTGTAATACAAACCCCAGGGTAAACACAAAGAAAATAATTTAAAGACACGGCGAAGCACCGACGAATGTAGGCCATTTTCCATCAGAGTATACCATACAGAACTGGGTGGGAAAGAGTGTGGTCTGTGATGTGAACTGTAGTCTATGCTCGGTGGCAAGGCCCCAGGATGTGTATATCCATTGCAGGTGTAGTACCACACGGATGGGGAATGGTTGTGTGGGGTATTTTTGGGGGTGTGGGCGGTGGGGAGCATGGGAATCCCTGTAGTTTCTGAGTAATATTTGGGTAATCTAGGCACCTTTATAAAATGTATATATATATAATAACAAATAACATTTATGTAAACAAAAGTAAAACAAAAATAATGTAAACTATATTCCTTGGCTAGTACAATGCCTCAATATGTGTTCATCAATTGTAACAAATGTACAACACTAATGAAAGATGTTTATGTGGGAAAGTTTTGGAGGAGGGGTGGGGTATATGAAAATTCCCCATATTTTTAATGTAACATTTATGTACTCTAAAGCTTCTTTAAAAATAAAAAAATTATGAAAAAAAAAATAAAAATAAAAATAAAGACACACAGAAAAAATGAGAAAGGGAATAGACAGATACATCACAAAAAGTTAACTAGACAGAAAAATAGGCTGCAGTAAAGGAAAAAAGAGACAAAAAATATATGATACATAAAAACCGAAGGACAAAATTTTTGAAGTAAGTATTGCCTACACAGTAAGAAAAATGAATGTTAATGGATTAAGCTCCCCAATCAAAATAAACAGGTGGGCAGAACGGATAAAAAGCATAATCCAACTATATGTTGCTTATAAAAGGCACACCTAAGACTCAAGGACACATATAGGTAGAAAGTGAAAGGTTGGAAAATGATAACCCATGATAATAGTCACCAAAATTTCTGGGAGCATCATATTAATATTAGACAAAATAAATTGTAAATCATAGGTGCTTAAGTGTTGCCTCCTGAAATCCTCCTTGTTGTTCAAATGTGGCCTCTCTCTAAGCCAAACTCAGCATGTGAATTGCATTACCTTCCCCCCAGCATAGGAAATGACTCTTGGGAATGAGACTCCCTGGCACCAAGGGATTGCTGCCAAGCACCAACTAGCATTGCAACTGAAAAAGACCTGAATGAGAGGGGGAAAAGATGAAGACAAATGAGTTTATATGACTAAGAGAGTTCAAAGTGAGTCGGGACGTCATCCCAGAGGTAAAATAGTGGGGATCCTGAGGGCTCTGGAGACACCCAGGCACTATGACCAGAGCAGATAGCTCCAGAATTTGGTACTTGCCAGTGGGCCCTACTTTGGAGTTTGTGCTCCTGAGAGTGAAAGAATTGGACTCACTTATGTCTTCCCTGCACATGGCTCCTATGTCCCTTCTATTTGAACCTATACTTGGTTCTGGAGTTTGTAGGTGTATGTCCAGAGACTCAAGTCTTGAGTCTGTCCATGTGCCAGCTGGGCCTGGAACCTCGGTGCAGTTGCAAAACCTACTCTATAGTTCATTGGACTCACCCAGGAAAACTGACAGGGAGATGATGATGGACAATGGCTGTCCCAGGAAATGGAGAGAGTCTGCAGCTGCAGGCTTGACAGTCCTATCAATCTTCCCCATGGGATATAAGCCCACTCTCAATTAGAGGTGGAGTGGATGTCAACAGCCCAGAATTATCAGGATTGGGAGAAGAGCTATGGACTAGAGTAGACTTACTGGTATTCTACTATAGATATATTGTGATTCTAGCAATGGAAGAAATTACAACATTGATGTGTAGCCAGTGGCAGTGGAGGCTCTGGGATCAGGGAGAGGAAAAAACAGTTTTAACATGGATTTTTGGGGGGACTTGGGAATCGTCCTAAGTGACATTGCAATGACAGACATAGGCCATTTTATATCATCACATAACATGCAGAACTGTGTGGAAGAGAGTGTAGACTATAATGTGAACTATGGTCCATGCTCAGAGGAAAAGCACCAGTTTGTGTTTATCAATTGCAATGAATGTACCAAACTAATGAGGGATGTTCATGTGGGAGGATGTGGGAGGTGTGGGGAGTGGGGCATGTAGGAATTCCTATATCTTTTGTGCAACATTTATGTAATCCAAGTATCTTTAAAAAAATAAAAAAAAAACAAAAAAGCTGTTGTAAGAGACAAAGGAGATAAATATGCATTAATAAAATGAACAAGCCACATAGAAGAAATAGCAATCCTAAATATTTATGCACCTAAACATTGTGCCCCCAAAACATGTAACTATTGCCTAAAGCAGATTTCTTGTTATTGCAGTTATAATCTTGTGTTTATTGAATAACTTCTAACAATGATACATATATATAACAAATTTTTAAATAAAAATTCCAAGAAAAACAGATGATTAATAAAGCCAAAAGTCAGTTCTTTGAAAAAATCAATAAAATTGACAAAATATTAGCAAGATTGACAAAGGAAAAGGAAAATGAGAAAAATAAATATATTAGAAATCAGAAGGATTCATCACTGCTAAACTAATGGAAATATAAGAGGATAATATGAACAACTGAATGCCAAAAAAAATTAGACAACCTAGATAAGATGGACAAATTCCTAGAAACAATGAAGAAACTACATCAACTCGAGAAAAAATAGATGATCTGAACAAGCCAATTACATGTAATGATATTGATTCAGTCATCACAAACCTCCTAACAATGAAAATGACAGGAACATGTGAATTTACGAGGGAATCTACAAAATTTTCCAAGAAGAATACAAATCCTGCAAAACTCTTCAAAAAATTCAAGAGGAGGCATCACTACCAAACTCATTCTATGCAGTCAACATCATAGTAAATTACAGACCAATTTCTTTAATGAATGTATATGCAAAAATCCTCAAGAAAATACTTGTAAGTGGAACTCAACAGCACATCAAAAGATTTATACACCATGATCAAGCTGGATTTATCCCAGGTATGCGAGGTTGGATCAACATAAAAAATCAAATAATGTCACCACAAAAATGCCCCATGTTCCATCTATTCTACTCCTTCCCTCCTCTCCCTTTGGCACACATGGTAACCACAAAGATTAACTCTTTGAAGGACCAGATTTATGGTTACTTGCAACAACATTGAGGGCTTAACATACTGGCCTGTCGTCCCATGGGAAAAAATAAAACAATAAGAAAAAATCAATTAATGTAGTACATCACATTATCACAATGAAGGGGAAAAACATATGATATTCTGAATTGACACAGAAAAAGCATTTCACAAAATCTAGCATCCTTTCTTGGCAAAAAACATAGAAATATAGCAAAAGAAGGAAACTGCCTCAACATGATACAGGGCATATATGAATATCCCACTGCTGACATCATACTCAATTCTGAATTAGAGAAATCTTTCCCTCTAAAATATGGAATAAGACAAGGATGCCCATTCTCAACTCTTTTATTCATCATTTTTCTGGAAGTTTCAGCCAAAGCACTTGGGCTAAAAGAAGAAATAAAAGACATCCAAATTGAAAAGGAAGTAGTGAAACTTTCACTACTTGCAGATGACATGATATTATATATAGAAAGTCCCAGCAAATCTACTAAAAAACAACTAGAGCAAATAAAAGTATTCAGTAAAGTTACCAGTTCAAGGACAATATGCAAAAATATCAGCAAGGATTTCATAGATGAGCTATCTGAGAAGATAATAAGAAAGAAATCCATTTTTAAAAAGTAATAAAGGAAAATATCTACAAAAAAATTTAACCACGAGTCTTAAGGTCTTATATGTGGAAACCTACAAAACTTTGCTAAAATAAATCAAAGCTCTATATAAAAGCAAGGCATTCCATGGTCAGGGATTGGAAGAGTAAATATTGTCAAGAAGACCATTTTACCCCAAATTATTTACAGTCTCAACACAGTCCCAGTGAAAATTGCAACAGCTTATTTTGCAGAAAGGAAAAGTCAAGTATCAAATTTACTGAGAAGAGTAAGTGGACCCAGGAATCCAAAAACATCTTGAAAAAGAATGAAGTTGAAGGACTCTCTCTTTCTAATTTTAGCGCTTATTAAAAACACACAGTGGGTTGGCACAAGAACAGATATATACACCAAGGTAATCCAATTGGGAGTGCAGGAATAGACCCTCACATCTTTGGCCAATTGATTTTTTAAGTGGTTTTATTGAAATTTAATCACACAGCATAGAGTCTATTCAGTCTGTACAATCAATGGCTCTCCTTTTAATCAGAAATCATCAAAATATATCAGAATATATTAATTGCCCCAAAAAGAAAAAAACATATCCCTTATATCACCCTATTACTGTCATTTAGCATTTGAGTGGCAGTTTTGTTTCAATTGTGAAATAATATTAAAATACTACTTGTCACCACAGTCAATAGTTTGCACTAGTTGTAATTTTTCCATATACCACACTATTGTTAATGCCTTGTAATAGTGATGTACAATTCTTCTACTTCATGAAAAAACAATTTCATATTTGCATATCCATCAGAATCATGGTCCACAACAGTGTTCTCTGTGTTATACATTCCTGTGTTTTTTTAATGAATAGAAAATTTGTAGGTTTACAAAAAAGTCACTCCAAGAATACACCATTTTCATTTAACCCCTTATTATTGACACATTGCACTAATGTGGCACTATTGTTACAATTGAGGAAAGTAGATAAAATATTATGTGTCTTCATTTCAATTGATGAAAACATAGTACAGTTTACCTTTAACTATAGAATGTAAGTTACATTAGTTGTATTTTCCCATATATCACCTTATTTTTAACCCCTTGTAATAGTGACATACATTTTTTTCTACTTCATGGAAGAACATTCATGTACTTGTACTATAAACCACATTCCTAATCCACTACCAAATTCACTATATTATACAGTCCCAAGTTCATCCTACAGATTTCATTCCATTGACAATTAGAACCATAGCAAACAACTTTCAACTACTACTTATAGATATATAGTTATCTATCTATCTATCTATCTATCTATCTATCTATCTATCTATCTATATACATCTATAACTCAGTGGTGTTAATTATACCCAATATTTTGTTAGCATGATCTCTAGACATTTCTGAACATTCACAATCAACCTTATTAAAAATTATTCAGATACTAAGCATCAGCTCTACCTTATCAACCCTCATTCTATCTCCTATAGTCTAGATTTTAACTCTATGAGTTTATTCTATGTATTTAGTTATTAGTGAGACAATACAATATTTACCCATTTGTGTATGGCTTCATCCCATTTGTTCTATGCATCCTGACCTCATTTCTTCTTAAAGCTGAATAACATTCAATCATATAGTCTGCTTTAAATGTTTAATGCCCTATATAATAAAAACCCATGTACCTTATCCAATAATCACATGAAAATTGTATCACATTTTGTTTATCCATTCATTGGTTGATGGACACTTGGGTTATTTCCATCTTTTGGCAATTGTGAATAATGTCATTATGAACATCAATGTGCAATTGTAAGGTCACATCCCTGCTTGTTTTCAGGTATTCTGAATATATTCTTCCTGGCTGGATTGCTGGCTCATATGGAAGTTCTAATTTTAGCTTCCTGAGAAACTGCCCAAAATTATTCTATAGAGGTTACACCATTCTACATTCTCACTAACATGGAAGGAGTGTCCCAATTTCTCCACATACTCTCCAACAATTGTAGTTTCTATTTCAATAATGGCCTTTCTAGAAGGTGTAAAATGATATCTCTGTAATATTAATTTACATTGCCCTAATAGCTAGTGATGTTGAATATTTTCTCATATGCTTCTAACCATTTGTATTTCCTCATTTAAAAAATGTCTACTCAAATATTTTGCCCATTTCTATATAACAAACTTATTTTTAAAGAGGTTTTAGATTACAGAAAATTTACGTCAAAAGAATATGTGATTTCCATATACCCCATCCACTACCCTTCCCACATCTTCCCCAGTTAATAACATCACACATTTGTGTGATACTTTTGTTACAATTGATGAATAAATATTGAAGTGTTGCTCCTAATTAAGGTCTATAGTTTATATTGTGGTTTGAACTTAATTCCAATGCCCTAAAAATGTCCTCTATTCCACCTATTATTTCTTTCTCCTCCCCTCAGAACATTTGGAAACCACTATCTTTATTACATTATTACATATACTTCCATTTCTACAATATTATGTTTACTTTGTCCATGTTTGCATTTCTCCTTTAAGTTTGTTCATTTCTCAAACTTGAGGATTTTGGGATGATGATGCCTGCTCTGCCTCAGTTTGAGAAGGTTTTAGATCTTATGAGGCAGATGAAAGGAAATGTTTTGCTTGCAGTTGTAGAATTTCTTTGTTCTTTCGGTTAGGCATTGTACATGATCATCATTTTGTTAGTTCTCCTGTGTGAATCCAACGATATGGAGAGTAGGTATTGACTGCAACTTTTCTGGAATTCAAAGATCAATGGGCATATGAAAAGACCATAGATATAAGTCTCTGAAACATATATTTAATGGTATAGTGCTAATTATAGGCTCAAAAATAGGGGTAGAACAATTATGTGTAGGGAAAGTATAAATGAGTTTAACTCTGTTACATTGGGGACATATGGTGACATATAATTCAAGGTATGGCCCAACAATATGATGCTGATTTCAAGGGATCATGTCCTTATATTGTCTGTATAGCTCTAGAGTCTTCAGGAGCACTTGTATATGAGGCTTTGTTCACAGTAGCAGTTAGTGAGATCTGTCTGAATCATGCATAATTGAAACCTCTGGAATGACCTACCAACTTATTTTGAAATCTCTTAGCTGTTTTTTGTATATGATGTTTCACCCTTGTGGTCAAGGTCTTTTTCCAAATGAAACACTGGTTTGTGTTTGTTATTAATCCCTTGGTGGCAGGGAAGCTCAACCCCATGAGTCATGTCCCATGATGGAGGGGAATGTACCATGTTTATTTGCTGAGTTTGGCTTAGAGACTGGCCACATTTCAGTAACAAAGAGGTTTTGACAAGGTAACTCTTAGGCAATAGTTATTATTAGGCTAAGTTTCAATTTTACAAGAATAAGGTCATAGTTACATGCATTAATATTAAGGGCTTAACATAGTGGTATGTTCTATTTTGGGGTGCTCTGCCTATGTACTCAAGAGATTCTTGCCATTCTATTTGAGAAAATAGCATGACTCCCCAGGAAGGGAGTTTAATATTTTCTTATATATTGTTTGGGTCTCCACCGACTGAGATAACACTTTAAGACAAGATGAACACATTCATATTTCATAGAAGAAGCCCCAGGTGCACACTTTCCCACACATTACTCCCAACTGACACCCTGCCCATGTGACCCTCCCCTGCTACATTTGCCAAAAGAATATTCCCACAATTGTATTTTCAAATGCAGACATCCAGAGTTCATGTATTCATTTCTCCAAGCCTACCCCAATTCCATGGATTGTCCCACCAATCACAGATCCCTGCTTTTCCTCACACTCTGACAATATTGGGCCCACTCATATCCCTCACCATAATCATGCCATCCACTCTGAAACTATCTCTTTCACATTATCAAAGGTTCTGTCCAGATTGAGCATCTGCCCACTATTTTCTACTTTCTCTCTGTCTCTTGTAACCTGTTGTCCAGACTTTATCTCTTTGAGTCTGCTCAATATGCTTAGGTCATATTAAGAAGATCATGCAATATTTCTCCTTACTTCACTCAACATTTGGTCTTCGAGATTCATCCATTTTGTTGCATGTTTCAAAACTCCATTACTTCTTACGGCTGAGTAATAGATTCTAAGATATGATTGCCTAACATAAGATCATAAAGATGCTTCCTAATGTATTCTTCCAGGAATTTTATAATCCTAGTTCTTATATTTAGTTTTTTTATCCATTTTGAATTATTTTCTTGTATACTATGTGGGAAAAGTGTCTTCCTTCTTTTTTAAAAATATGGATAAGCATTTCTGCCAGCATCAACTGCTGCATTCACTATTCTTTCCAAATTGAGTGAACTTGGAACCCTTATCAAAAATCAATTTGACATGCAGTCTTTTCAATAAATTGTGGTCAGAGAATCAGATATCCATTTCCAAAAGAAAGAAAGAGAACCCCTATCTCAAACATTACACAAATATTAACTCAAAATGAATCAAATACCTAAATATAGAACTATAAAACTCTTAGAAGATAACATGGGGAAACATCTTCAAGATCTTGTGGTAAGAGGTAGTTTCTTAAAATTTAAATCAAAGCAAAAACAATGAAAGAAAATATAGTTAAATGAGACTTAGCTTGGTCAATGCTAGAAAATATTTGAAAAGTTCATAACCAATAAGGTTTTAATATTCAAACATATTCATAAATCCTGCAACTCAACAATAAAAGAAAAACATATGGCTGAAATTCACATGAAAACATGCTCATCATCATTAGCTATTAAGGAAAAGCAAATAGAAACCACAATGTGATACCATTTTACACCATCTAGAATGGCTACTATTAAAATAAAATGTCAGAGAATTACAAATATTGGAGAGGATATGGAGAAATTCATTGTTGGCAGGATGTAAATGTAGCAGCCTCTGTGGTTGCCAGTTCAGCAGTTCTATGGAAAGTTAAGAATAACCCAGCAATCTCAATACTAGGTATACTACAGATCATCAGACCAGGACAGTGCTACACAGCTCCCAGGATGGTGAGGGATAGAGAGATGAAGAACATGAAACAACAAATGTGAGCTGCCAAATGCCCTTGACAACCAGGAAGGGCTTCCTTCTACTCCAAAGGTACTCACCTGTGGTAAAACCCATGTCTCACTGAAGCTAACTGAGTGGGGAACAGACATCCTCCTCCCTCTCAACTGTTAGATGGGAAAAGGGAGTGTGAGTTGAGCACTTTTCTTCAGCGAGTTTAGCCAGCTGAACACGCTTTGAATTTCAACTCTAGCTAGATAAAAATACAGGAAATCAGAGATTGAAACACTCAGGGAAAGGTGTGCCTACATCCACCATCAGCTGGCTGAACTGGAAATTGCATGGACAAAATATGCTTTTAGATCTCTCAGTACACTAACTCGTGGGAGAAATACTGCAGCACATTAGTGAGTCCTTGGCCTGATTTTGATACAGTAAACTGGGAAATTTTAAATATTTAGAATAGGTTGTACCAAATATCAAAGAAGTGCTGTTAAAAAAATGAAACAAGAGAAAAAGTAAATTCATCAACATATTCAGATGCCTAGACATTAGAAAAAATTACTAGCCATATTAGGAAACAGGAAGAGATAGCCCAGCCAAAGGATCAAATCAAATATCCTGATGAGGTACATGATTTTGGAAATTAATCAATGATAATCACACAATTCTGTGAAATCAGTTAAAAGAATTGAAAGAAAATATGACTAAAGAGATAAAGAATATCATCTGGGTGTACAAAAAGAACAATTTGAAAACCTGAGAAGAAAATTGCCAGACCTTATAGGAATGAAATGGTGGATGAGATTAAAACTACTCTAGAACCTCTGAAAGATGAAAAGCCCATATTATATGGCTTCACAGGTGAAGTCTACCAAACACTCAATGGTAATCTAATACCTATCTTGCTCAAGTTCTTCCCCAAAATTGAAGAATAAAGAGTGCAAACAAACTCATTCTATGAAGCCAACATTACCCTCATACAAAAACCAGATAAAGATGCCATGAAAACAGAATATTTTAGACCAATATCACTAATTACTATAGATGCAAAAATCCTCAACAAAATGCTTACAAACTGAATCCAAAAGCAGATTATAAGATTTATACAATACGATCAAGTGGGTTTTATGCCAGATATGCAAGGATAGTTCAACACAAGAAAATCAATTAGTATATAAACCACATTGATAAATTGAAGAAAAAAAATCATATGATCCTTTCTATTGGTGCAGAAAAGGCATTTGACAAAATATTGCACTGTTTCTTGATAAGAACATGCCAAAAGTAGGAATAGAAAGAAACTTTCTCAATATGGTTAAGTGCATATTTGAAAAAGCTAAAGCTAATATTCTCCTGAGCTGTGAAAGACTGAAATCCTTCCCACTGACATCAGGAATAGACAAGGTTGCCACGGTGACCATTATTATTCAATATTGTGCTAGGAGTTCTAACTACAGCAATTAAGCTAGACAAAGAAATAAAAGTCACCCAAATAAAAAAGGAAGAAGTAAAACTCTCACTGTTCACTGATGACATGATCCTAAATCTGGAAAATCCTGAAAAATTCAAACAAAGCTACTAGAATTAATAGGCAATTTCAGCAAAGTGTCAGGATACAAGATTAATATGCAAAAAAATACATGAAATATAAGATATGGACAGTAGTTAGAAGTGTTATTTTGACAATGCTCTTGCATAGTTTGTAACAAAAGTATCACAATAATGCAAACTGTTGTTGGAGGGATGATGTATGGTATGCCTGTATGATGTTATGCATGTTTATTTTATAAGTTCAAACTTTTATTACACACTTATTATGCATGTTCATGTATGAAAGATATACTTCAATAAAAATATATTGAAAAATAGCATTTTTATACACTACTAATATGCCATCTGAGAAGCAATTCAGAAAAAAGTTCATTTATAATAACAAATAAAACAACCAAACACTTAAGAATAAACTTAATGAAGGACATAAAGGACCATATTCAGGAAACTACAAAAGAATGCTAAAAGAAACCTAAAAAGACTTAAATAAGTGGAAAAATATTCTGTGATCATGGATTGGAAGACTAAATATTGTTAAGATGTTAATTCTATTCAAACTGAATTACAGATTCAATACAAACTCAATAAAAATCTCAGCAACCTTTTTTGCAGAAATCAAAAAGCCAATAATCAAATTAATTTGGAAGGATAAGGGGCTCCAAATAGCCAAAAAATGTCTTTTAAAAGAAGAACAAACTTCAAGGACTCTCACTTCCTGACTTTAAATAATATTACTTAGCTACAGCGGTAAAAACAGCATGGTACTGGCATAAAGACAGAAAGACTGACCAATGGAACCAAATTGAGAACTCAGAAATTGATGCTCACATCCACAGTCAAGTGATTTTTGACAAGACTCTTAAGCCCAACCAGCTGGGCCAGAACAATATATTCAATATATGGTGCGGAGAGAAGTGAATAGCCATATCCAAAAGAAAGAAAGAAGCCCCTTATCTCACACCGTATACAAAAATTAACTCAAAATGGATCAAGGACCTACACAAAAAAAGAATAACCATAAAACTCCCAGAAGAAAATGTAGGAAAATATCTTCAAGATTTTGTGGTAGGTGGCAGTTTTTAAAACCTTACACCCACGGCATGAGCAACAACAACAAAAATAGATAAATTGGACATTCTCAAAACTCAACACTTTTGCACCTTAAAGGACTTTGTCAAATGGCTGAAAATGCAGCTAACTCAATGGGAGAAAATAGTTGGCAATCACATAACTGATAACTGTTTAATATCCATGATATAAAAGGAGATCATACAATTCAAAAATAAAAAGACAATCTGATTAAAAATGGGCAAAAGACTTGAAAAGACAATTGTCCAAAGAAGACATACAAATAGTGAAAAAATATTCAACATCATTAGTAATTAGGGGAATGCAAATGAAGAATAAACTTAATAAACTAGGAGATATTTTTCACACCTGTGAGACTGGCCGCTATTTAAAAGTTAGAAATCTTTAAAAATTGTAGAGTATGTGAAGAGATAAGAATGCTTATTTACTGTTGTTTGGAATGTAGAATGGGACAGCCACTATGGAGGACTGTTAGGCAGTTCTTAAGAAGTTGTATATAGACTTGCCAAGGGACTGAGAAATATCATTGCTAGGTATATACCCAGAAGAACTGAGAAGAGTGAAAAAAATTGAAACCAGTCCACTAATGCTCGTGGCAGTGTTTTCATGAAAGTCAAATTTAGAAACAACCCAGGTGTCCATCAGCTGATGAATGGATAAACAAATTGTGGTGTATATACACTATGGAATATTATGCATCACTAAGAAGACATGAAGTGGTGAAACATATGACAACATAGATGGACATGAAGGACATTATGTTGAGTGAAACAAGCAAGACTCAAAATGACAAATACTGTATTATTGCACTATTATGAATTAATTTATTATGTGAAATATACATTTGCATAAAATTGCATAAATTTGCTGAACAAATGTTGGTTAATACTACAAAATATTAATGTCAGTCAAAATAAAACACATTATACTAAGTGAAGGAGACCAGACACACAGTACTATATTTTGTATGATTCCATTTATATAAAATATATATATATAAATCAATTTATAAAGGTGAACGTAGATTAGTAGTTATGTAGGGTTGGGGAAGGAATGATAATGGGTGTGGATTCTTTCTTTTTGGAATAATTAAATTTTCCTAAAAATTTTTTGACGATGAACATACAGCATTGTGATTATACTAAAATTCAATTATACAGTTTGGGTAGATCATAAGGTATGTGAATATATATCAATAAAACTGTTTAATTAACAAATAAATAATTGTGCAAGAATAGCCAGAAATTGCAGGTATCTACAACAGGGGAAACAGAGAGAGATTGAGAGGTGAGGAATATTCTTGTTTGTTTTTCTGTTTTTTGTTTGTTACTGTTATTGAAGTAATGAAAATGCTCTAATAATGATTGAAATGATGAGTACACAACTATATTATTATAAAAAATACCATTGATTGTACACTTTGGAAGAATTGCATGCTTTATTAGCATATATCAATAAAATTGATTTGTTTAAAAATAAAGTATTTACAAGGGAATATCTCTATAACCGTGAACAAAACAGAGAGAACTCTGTCATGCGCTGTAGCGACCATGACTGTCACAGCTGCCTCTCACACACATGAAACTAGTGCTTGGACAATAGAGTACCTGGTTCTATCACCAGAACTGCCTTTAAACCATCATGTCACAATGACCTTGCTTGCCATTAGCCATAATTAGAGTTAGATAACTTTTGGCTAATTTTATATTTTAAAACTCATGTGAGGGTATCCAAGTAGTAAAACCTAATTTGTATCCAGACCCTTAGCTGCAAGGAAGTCTGGTAGTTGTACTTTACAGATCTCCAGGCTTTCTCAAGTAGAAGAAAGGAGGAAGGATTTTAAGAGAATAATCTCCCTGCATCTAACACTGACATCCCTACCCTGGAGTTTCCTTATGTCAATGTCGATCTACAAGTATTTAAATAATTATTTAGATTGACTCCAACTAGATTCAGCTAGAGATCCAACAAGTATGCATTTGCAAGCACAAAGATTATTTCTAACTCCTCTAGCAAAACCTAAACCCATGCTCCTTCAGTTCCCATCCATTGCTTGTTGTGTAAACTTCTCCCAAACATCTTTGCAGCCATCCACCAAGGTGGAGTAATTTATATCACAGCTCTGCAAACTATTTTTTTAAAGGACTAGATAGCAAGTATTTTAACCCTTGTGGGCCTTACATGAACTCTATCGCATTTAGTTTTCTTTGTTGTCTTTTTTAATAACCCTTAAAAATGTAAAAAACATTATTAGGTTGATAAAAGTAAAAAATTAAGCTATTCAATAATTTTTCAGCTTCTGATCTCAACCATGAAATGCTCTACTTTCAATGCATAGTTATTTCATTTACATAAAGCTTTTCTCATCACAAAATCATTAGTATGAGGAGCCTAACCTGCTACTAGGAAAGCCCAGAATTAGGTCTGCTTAGTTTTTTGTCATTTGGTTTCTTCCATCCATTGTCAGTACACAACTTCTTCCCTTGCTTATCTCACAAAGGGTTACAAGAAAGTTAATATTTTGTCTTCTTGTCCTTAACCATCTGTTTCCCCAGAATGATGTAGAGACTTGGAAATCTTCACTGGAATTCACTGGTGTAACTCATTGTATTTTTGTGATTTTCTGATCAATATTATCCAACATACATCACCAAAATAGCCAGTAATAAAAAGAAACATGGAATAAGGTGAAATCATTGCAAACAGTGAAATATCTGAATACCTTTACTTAATTTAATAATGAATTTGTCTAAAAAGAGAAGCTATGCATTCATTATACGAGAAAATTTTCTAAATACAATATGCCACAATACATCAAAAACAAACAAGTAAACAAAAAGCATTAGAGGCACATAAGAGCAGATTTGAATTGCTTAAAACAGAATTAGTGATTTTGAAGATAGACCCTCTGAACTGGGAAAGACAGGAAAACAAAAAGAGAATACAATGGAAAAAATAGAGCAGGGCCTCAGGGAATTGAATGACAATATAAAATGTGCAAACATTCACATTATTGGTGTCCCAGAAGGAGTAGAGACTAAAAAGGGAGCAGAAAGAATATTTGAGGAAATAATGACTGAACACTTCACAACTCATATGAAAAATATAAATATCAGTATCCAAGAGGGACAATTCACCCAAAACAGAATAAATTTGAATATACCTACACAGAGACACCTACTATTCAGAATGACAAATATCAGACATAGAGAATTCTGAAAGCAGTAAGAGAAAAGAAAGCTATACATACAAGGGAACATTGATGGGATTAAGTGATGACCTCTCATCAGTAAAAGAGTAAATTAACCTTAAAGAGTAAATTACTACCCCAAAATTCTGTATCTGGCAAAACTGTCCTTCAAAAATGAGGGTGAGTTCAAAGCCTTCACAGGCAAAGAAAAACTAATAGAATACATTACCAAAGACCAGAATTACAGGAAGTACTAAACGGAGTGCTGGAGCCTGAAAGTAAAAAGGATGAGAGAATTGGAGAAGAGTGTAGAAGTGAAGATTATTAGGTAGGGTGTATTAAAGGGTAAAAAGGCAGACAGTAGTATGATATAACAACAGAAAGCCAAAGGACAAAATGCATGAAGAATGTAATGTCGTTATATGAATAACTTTGAATGTTAAAGCCTTGAACTCCCCTATTAAAAGACATAGTTTGATAGAATGGATAAAATATATTTGCCAACTATTTGTTTTCTGCAAGAGTCTCACCTCAGATGTAAGGACACAACCAGGTTAAAATTGAAACATTGAGAAAAGATATTCCATTCATAATGTCAGCAAGAAATAGCTGGAGTAACAATACTAATATTGGACAATATAGATTTAAAATGCAAAACTGCTATAAGGCTTGAAGAATGTCATTACGTATTAATAAAAGGGGCAAATTAACAAGAATAAATAATTATACTAAATATTTAGGCACCTAACCTGAGTGCCCCAAGATACAATAGGTACACACCAGCAAAATTGAAGGGGGAAATAGGTGTCTCTGAAGTACTAGATGGAGACTTCAATACAACACTTTCAGTATTGGATAGAAGACCTGGGCAGAGTCTAAATAAGAAACAGAGAACTTGAATAATATGATAATGAACTAGAATTAAAAGACATTTATAGAGCATTGCACCCCAAATAGCAGGATATAAATTATTTTTATGTGCTCATGTATCGTTCTTCAAGATAGACCATATGTTGTGTCACAAAAAATTCTTAATAAAATTTTTTAAAAAATTGAAATTATGCAAAACACTTTCTCTGATCATAACAGAACGAAAGAGGAAATCAATAATGGATGGAAAGAGAGAAAATTCATAAATATAGAGAGAGTAAATAACTCACCCTTAAATAATCACTGGGACAAAAAAGAAATTGCAATAGATTTCAGCAAATACCTTGAGATGAAGGAAAATGAGAACACAACATATCTAAACCTCTGGGACAGTGCAATGGCAGTGCTGAGAACGAAATTTATAACTCCCAATGCTTACATGAAACCTGAAAAAAGAGTTAAATCCTCCACAATATATTTGCAAACAGAATCCAAAAGCACTTTATAAGAATTTTACAACACGATCAAGTGGGTTTTATCCCAGGTATGCAAGGATAGTTCAACACAAGAAAATTAGTTAGTATAATAAACTACATTGATGTATTGAAATGGAAAAGTCACATGATCCTCTCTATTGTTGGAGAAAAGGCATTTGACAAAAAACAGCATCCATTCTTGATAAAAAACACTCCAAAAGATAGGAATAGAAGGAAGCTTTCTCAATATAGTAAACTGCTTATATGTAAAAGCTAGAACTAGCATTCTTCTGAACTGTGAAAGACTGAAATCTATCCCACTGAGATCAGGAACAAGGCAAGGATGCCCACTGTCACCATTGTTACTCAATATTGTGCTAGAAGTTTTAGCTAGAGCAGTTAGCCTAGAAAAAGACATAGAAGGCACCTAAGGAGGAAAGGAATAAGTAAATTTTTCACTATTCACTGATATGATTCTTGATCTAGAAAATCCTGAGTAATTCATTACAAAGCTAGTAGAATTAATAGACAAGTTCAGCAAAATGGCAGAATAAAAGATTAATTTGCAAAACTCAATAGCGTTTCTATACACTATACATGTGAGATCTGAGGAGTAAATCAGAAAAGAAAATTCCATTTATAATAGTGACTAAAATAATCAAATATTAGGAAAAAACTGTGCAAGGATATAGTGCACCTGTATTCACAAAAATACAAAGTATTGCTAAAAGAAACTGAAGATGACAAATAAATGGAAGGACATTCCGTACTCATGGATTGCAAGACTAAATATCATTAAGAAGTCATTTCTGCCTAAACTGATTTACAGATTCAACACAATCCCAATAAAAATCCCAACAGCCTTTTTTGAAGAAATGAAAAAGCCAATAATCAAATTTATTTGGGACTTAAGGGTCCCAAATAGCCAAAAAAAAAAAAAAATGCCTTTAAATAGAAAAACAAATTTGGAGGACTATCACTTCTGGAATTTAAAGCATATTACTTAGTTACAGTGATAAAAACAGCATGGCACTGGCATAAAGGTAAACAGATTGATGAATGGACTGAATAGAAAACTCTGAAATAGACCCTCACATCTACAGTCAAATGATTTTTGACAAGGTGCTCAAGCCCTCCCAGCTAAGCCAAA